>JAGFNQ010003610.1:269518-310618 GCA_024364735.1 Boesenbergia rotunda | reverse complement strand
CTAAAGATTGCTTGGCCTAAGTCAGAGTACATACATTGATACCGTTTTGCAACGGTTTGCCATGCAGAATTCCAAGAAGGGAAATCTGCCAATGTCACATGGCGTGAGTCTTTCGAAGACTCAAGGTCCCTCTTCTAGAGAGGAGAGAGACCACATGAGCAAGATCCCTTATGCCTCAGCCATAGGATCTATCATGTACGCCATGTTATGTACTCGTCCTGATGTCTCGTATGCTTTGAGCATGACGAGCAGATACCAGTCAGATCCAGGTGAACGTCACTGGATAGCAGTCAAGAATATTCTTAAGTACTTGAGAAGGACTAAAGAATATTTCTTGATATTTGGAGGCGAAGAGGAGCTAACTGTAAAGGGTTACAGTGATGCTAGCTTCCAAACTGACCAGGATGACTACAGATCGCAGTCAGGGTTCGTGTTTTGCTTAAATGGTGGCGCTGTCAGCTGGAAGAGTTCAAAGCAGGATACAGTTGCTGATTCTACAACAGAAGCTGAGTACATTGCTGCATCTGAGGCAGCAAAGGAGGCAGTTTGGATCCGCAAGTTCATTACTGAGCTTGGAGTGGTTCCTAGTATAGCCGACCCAGTACAGCTCTATTGTGACAACAATGGAGCTATTGCGCAGGCTAAGGAACCTCGCTCACACCAGCGGACCAAACACATACTACGGCGATTCCATCTCATTCGAGAGATCATCGATCGAGGAGATGTGAAGATTTGCAGAGTACCCACAGAGGCTAATGTCGCAGATCCCTTGACCAAGGCTTTGGCACAGATAAAGCATGATGGTCACACTAGGTCATTGGGTATTAGATACTACAGCGATTGGCACTAGTGCTAGTGGGAGATTGTTAGTGAGAGCCCTAGAGCCAATCATATGATGATTACTTTTTGGACTCATTGTATCATATTCTTGTATATATATTTCTTATATATAAAGGCATTTCTTATGGTTATTGTACTTATGTGTATTGGTGCCAAATAACTTAGTATAATAACGTCCTTGAGTAGAAGGTTCTTATCTATATCAATCGATTAGTTGAATCGATAGTGAGATGATATAGAGAACACTACTCTTAATTATTCCTAGTCAAGTATTAACATTCAAGGACAATGTTAATGCATAGAGACTAGCATGTAGGTCAACATGATGACTTGATCTCACAAGTCATGGATATGAGATATCAAGTTGACACATGGGTATACATTAGAGAATGTATACTGAATGGCCCGCCATGAAAAAGTATCATGGATCGTTATATGAGTGTCATATACTTTCTCATGTGACTATTAGTATGACTATTAGTCCTTAGACCTGAAGTCACCATAGTTCCCTACATAAGGAGTTATGTACTTTGGTTTCGTCAAACGTCACCCGTAACTGGGTGGACTATAAAGGCGATTACTGGGTATGTAACAAATTATGCGGAGGGATGTGAGTGATGTAGATGGGATCTATCCCTCCTATATGACGGGAGAGATATCATAGTCTTGATAGAGTGAGATCACTAAGTGCATGGCCATGCCCAAATAAGGCAATATGAGATATTGAGCTTATTTGATTATAGTGAGTCTACTTGGAGTTCAAGACACCTAGATTGATTGGAGGATGACACGGTCTATGCCTCATGAAAGGTCGATCTAGATATCGAGGATAGAAGGACGTTGTCACATATTGTGATGGTCACAATTATTAGTCACATTGGTGATGTTGAATCTCAACATTCTTGTAACTTGGGTAGCAATGATGTATTGCTAGATACCGCTTATTGCTTATGTTTCTAAGAGGTTAGAAGCATTGCCAACGTTACAAGAACCTATAGGGTCACACGCAAAGAACAAATAGATGGAGAAAAATTGAAGTCAAGTTTGACTTGGCTAAATATGGAAAGTCCATAAAAGGCAAGTTTGACTTGACCCAAATCCAAATCAAGTTTGACTTGACTTGGTTCCACTTCAAGTTAGACTTGACATGGGAGAAGAAATGGAGTCAAGTTTGACTTGACTAAATATGGAAAGTCCATAAAAGACAAGTTTGACTTGACCCAAATCCAAATCAAGTTTGACTTGACTTGGTTCCACTTCAAGTTAGACTTGACATGGGAGAAGAAATGGAGTCAAGTTTGACTTGACTAAATATGGAAATTCCATAAAAGGTAAGTTTGACTTGACCAAAGGCCACCTCACCTTGACTTGACCAAGTGATGACTTGGCTTGGTTCCCCCCCCCCCCCATTTGAATTTGAATTCAAATTGAAAGGGATTAAGGAAAGCCACCTAATGGCCATTAGTGGCCATTATGGCCGGCCACTTAATGGCCATTAATGGCCATTAAGTGGCCGGCCACCATGGGAGAACAAAAAGGGTTTTTGTTTTATTTTTCCTCCAAGGGGTGTCTTCTCTTCTTCCTCTCCAATTGTTGGAGTTCTTATTCTTCTTCTCCTCTTGGCCGAATCCTACAAGGTGCTAGCACACCTAAAGGATTTCATCCATCTACTTTTGTTCGCGTGGATACTTCTAGAGGGACGGCACTTGACGTCCTAGAGATTCGACATCCAAAAGGGAGCGAACGGGATTAAACGGGGCACGCATCAAAGGTAAAATGTTTATCCCTCTTTAGATCTAGGAGTAGATCGGGTTTTGAAGCATGTAAACGAGCACTCGTAATTTTTGAAATGGCTTTCTTCGCTCGGATCCTTGCTATTGGGGCTTTCGGGGTTTTCGCGACGCGAAAAAGCGGTTTTCGTGGCCCGAAAAACCCTACATATATATATATATATATATATATATATATAATTTTGTGTTGTATTTGAGAAAAAAAAATCTAACAAATGCAGGTACGCTAGGATTAAATTTTGAATATGTGAATGATAACATTATATTCTTCTACTGTACTTCGTAATTTCGGGGTTCTGTCCACCTATCAAAATTTGAAAAGAAATAGAATTGTAATATACTGTTTCATTTAGGTTTTATAACTCTTAATTTAATTCTTTTTTATTGATTGATGCGTTCCATATTACAAATTTTCTAGTCGTTACGGAGCCAACCCTACCTCCACCAAAGTAAACTAAAGTGTTTGACTTTGTATAGTCGACCATCTAGTGATTGCAAAGAAAAATAATAATATTTGATTTTCTTTGAGTCGCAAATACAGAGACTAATTTCAATTATTATCGTCATTGGCTCTCAATATAGATGCTAAATGATGAAACTTCGGGGGTAAATTTTCTTAAATTCTCCACTTTCAAATTCACATTTACATGCAATCCTTACCCAAACTTTTATTTACATGCAGTCCCTGATGGGATTGACAATACAGCTTTGTAAGTATTATTTGAAGAAAATTGAGTATAAAAGTTAGAAAATTGAGTATGTAAGATTGCATCCACCACATCAAGAAACGGCATACTCAATTTTCACTCTTTTATACTCATTTTTCACTCTTTTATACTCATTTTTCACTGATGTATACTCAATTTTCACTCTTTTATACTCAATCCTTTAGGGAGTTAACACAAAGAAAAACTCAAATGGGGACTGAATATAAAGTTTGACTTGCCATTAGAGATTTAAAGCAAATTTACCGAAACTTCGGACAAATGAATTTTCTTTTACCATTTCAATGATGAAAACTCTTGTCGATGTGTCCGAATGAATTTTCTTTTACAATTTCAATGATGAAAACTCTAGTCGATGTGTGAGTATTATCATCATATGGTCAATGTATGGATATGCTCAATGATTTTTTTTACTTGGCAAAGTCAATATACTCGTTCTCTTCATGCATCGTCCTAACATTTAAACTAGTAACTTTCATGATTTATCTTATTTGTGTTGATCCTGAGATGAATTGACGGGACACTAAAAATGAGCGAATCGTATTTTGCCGCCTCAAGGATGAAAACTCTGACATTGAGTTCCACTTGCTACATGTTAATAATTACATGTTAAATAGGATCATAATTTCGTATTTATTGTTGGATATTATTACCCCTATTAGGTGTACTTATTTGTAAGTTGCACATGTAAATACAATCTGAACCCTTAAAGTGATCTAACTTATGTTTATTAGATTTAGAATTATTGGATGCGGGTTCAAGGTATAGAACCCTTTATATCAATATGTTATTATCTATGGATTAATAACATATTGGATTTCTATATAAAGAGGAGATCCCTAAGGATTTAGAACATTCATCTTGACAGAGCTCTTGGTTTCCCATTAACATAGAGTTATTTCGGCGTCGTCAACCCAAAGCCCCTTAGAAGATTCTCCTTCTTCTTTCCGCTGCATCTTCTTCCATAAGGATCAAGCCGACAACGCTGCGACAAGGACAATGGTTCTTCAATCAAGTTCCTTGGCTTTCGATTTATATTATTTTATTCTTATTATGTCATGATTCGACAAGGACAATAGTTCTTCAATCTATACGGGAAATGGGAAGAAGGTTATAGTTGAGTCTATTGGTGTTTTTAGATTTTATTTAGGAACTAATGCCTATTTGGATTTAGAGAATATATTCATTGTACCATCTTTCAGATGGAACTTATTTCAATTTCTTATTTAGACAAATCAGGTTATTCTTGTTCATTTGGAAATGAAATTTTTAGTATTTTCTATAATTCAATTTTGATTGGTAATGATTTCTTGGTTGATAAGTTTTATAAATTAAACATCTTTACTCCTATGGTTGACAACGTAATAATGCATAGTATAGGTATGAAAAGTAAATTGACCAATGAGAATTCCTCAACGTTGTGGCATAGGCGTTTAGGACATATCCAAACGACGCCTAGAAAGGTTAATGTCACATGGAGAATTCTTGATTTCCTTGACATATCAGACTTTGATGTCTGCTTAGAGTGCGGTAAGGGGAATATTCCGGAAGGAATCGTCGTCGATGGCCGGTCACCGAGGTTTCGCCTACGTGGGAGTCTCTATGGAGGGGAGGAAATCGTGGCCCTGCGAGATTAACACGAGCGTTAGGGGACACGTCGGAAGTTGTCCGGCGGAGTCCACTCCGACGCTCAAGTCAGGATCTTGAGAGGAAATGAAGGCAATGAGAAAGGAAAAAGTGCTAAGTAAGGACAGTGCGTAACCCCTTTAATGGAGGGGTTGAACTACCTTTTATACCGATGGGGGTAGACTGGGCATGCTCCCTCGATCTGTGCCACGTCTCCGCGATTCGAGCCACGTTGCCCCCCTTTTTTGACGGTTACGGGATAGCTTTTGAAACGGTCTGCGCCGTTATTATGCCTCGACCCGTTGCGATATTTAAGGGTCATGATGACTCCTTATAACGGGGATGCTTATCCGTAAACAAGGAGGGGGGGGGGGTCAGTACTTGAGGTTGGTCGTCACTGGGGCTCTGCCTCCCGAGGTGATTTCGAGATCATTCGGCCCGGGTGCGCGCGAGTGCTGCAAGTCCCGAGGTTCTCTCGAGGCCCAACCCCTCAGGGATCCCAGAGAGTCTCCTAGCTGACCCTCCCGGGCGCGTCCCCCGAAGGGGGGTCCCGAGGCCCGGGTCACTTTAATCCGATGTGCCGCGCCACGCAGCTTCTTCATCCCTCGGGCTTGTCTCGGGCTCTTCAACCCTATCACAAGTCCCCTCTTCAAGTCTGATCGAAGACAGTGTGTCTGACTGATCGGACTAGTATAAAGATGAAGAAGCTAAGCTCCCGTAGGCCTTCATCTTCCTTACTCCGGTAGTAGTTATGCGGGGCCCTCGGATTATAATTTTCATTCCGAGTTTCGAGAAATCCCCCTTTTTGGTTCCACCCTTTTCAAAAAAGGCTACTCCGGCTCTCGATGTCTTATAATGACGTCTGTCTCCTCGATATAAAGGCGCATGACCCTCTTTTAAGGGCAACAAGGTACTCTCGCGAATGCCTCATTGCCACGTGTTCCAACGGCCATCTCCACGAGTACCTACGGACGTACATCGTCGTGGCTAGCTCGCGACTACCTGGGCGCGGCGGTTTCTTGCTTTTCATGTGCCTCTTCCCTATTGTACCCAGGCAGGCGGCTGCCTGGGTATAAGAGGGAAAGATGCAGACGTTAGGCCTACTTCCGACTCGCGGCCGGGTGCATTTCGTCTTCTTCTCTTGTAAAGCTTCTTGTGCGCATGAGTAGCTTGTCTCTCTTTTGTCTTCTTTCCTAGAGATCATGGAAGGCTATTGCGTAGAATGGTATGAGCCCGCCTCCTCGAGAGTTAGGCCAGAGGCCTTGCAGGCGGCCACCGAAGCCTACGACATCCCGACCGAGATGGTGGTGGCCATCCCCAATGTGGGCTAGACGCCCGTGGAGCCCCCTGCAGGCATGTTGACCTTTTTCTTAGGGCAAATGGAGTTAGGGCTCCATCTCCCTATCCCACCTTGTTTCACGAACATAGCCTCGTACTTTGGTATCCCCCTTCACTAGATGGCTCCCAATGTCTTCGCCCAGATGGGAGGGGCGTATATTATCTTCAAACTTTTTGATCTCCCTTTGACCCCTCATTTCTTTCATTCTTTCTTCGTCCTAATAGGGTCTAGAGGGGTCTTTAGTTTCGCAGCCCGACCGGGCCATAGGTTTTTAGGAGGGTTCCCCTCCTCGCATAAAGGATGGAAAGAGAAGTTCTTCTTCATTCGACTGTCGTCCTTGCCCTTCAGTCCTTTGTATTGGATAGAGGATTTGCCGACTCCTCCTTCATTAGAGGCGTTCCTTCAGAGCCTCGTGTACCAGCATGCTAGAAAGGTGCTCTCCGGCATGGAATTCAGCAGCCCCGAGCTAGTGCAGGATGAAGAACTTATGTACCGGGTGGGTCTCAGCCCTAAAATGACACGAATCAGCCCCACCCTTGGTATATTCGTCTTTCTCTTTAATGCCCATTAGTTCTGACTGATGTTCTTTTTGTGTCTGGCTATTGCAGAGGAAGTCATGTTCGCCAAGGTGATGGGCAGGCTCATCAGATGGGAGGAGGCCAATAAGGAGGCGTTGAATCCTCCCCCGGTCGCTCCAGATGTCCCTCCTGCTCCCGCCGAGTCCTCCATGGGGACTGCTGTCTCGTCCCGTGGGGTTGCTTCACCCGAGAGGGTTGAGGCCCTAAACCCTGCAGGTTGTGAACCGAGGGTTTTCTGATCAACGGGTTAACCCTGTGATAGATCTTTCCTCTGGGGGTGGCTCTTCGCCGAAGACTGTCCATCCAGAAGGGCTTAGCAGGGGACCTCCCCTCCTACTGTTCCTTCAACAGTCCGGTCTACTGGGCGGCAGAAGAGGTGACTCCCCAAGCGCTTGGGCCCTACCTGGAAAAAGTTGCGTTCTGCGCGTTCCTCTCCTCTTCCCTCGGTACCCGAGGGAGTGGCTCTATCTGTTGAGGTAGTAGCCCCTGTACCTGCTCCGCCAGTCCTTACTCCGGAGGCAGTCATCCCGACGCCTCCATCCTGCTCTATTGATCCGACTACATCTTCCAAGGGTAAGGAGGTGTTACGTACTCAATACCGGATGAGACTGGACCGACTAAGGAAGAAGTTGGATGCAACATTGGAGGCCTCCATCCAATCCTTCCCCCCGGTGCAGTTCATGGAGGTTCCGCCCGAGGGGGTCGTGTCCGAGGGGACTTCTAGCTCCAAGGAAGACGATTTCGGCCCCTCCAGTCTGTCCCCTGAAGCCCCCACCATCAAGCGACTTCCTCCCCGTCCGTGCTCGCCGCGGCCTAAGGGGAGAGGGAGTACCTCTGGAGGGGCGGTCGTACGAGTTTCGGCGGGCCCACTAACTACTCTTCGGGAGACCCTCCTGAAGGTACAAACTGTTGTTGCATTGGATATTCTCTTGCCCATTATCTGACCCCTTGGCGCAATGGCAGGCAGCTGAGGATTGGGTGATAGCCGACCGAGGTCTATATTCCTGGGCCCGGGTTAAAGCCTTGCTCTGCCGAGCATTGAGGGCAGAGGCTACAGCTGACCACGAGCGCCGAGCAGGATTGATTCAGGCGGGGGTCAGCAGGGCTCTCCGGGCGAAGGTCGAGCACTTGATGAACCTCTTGCAAGACAAGGAGCAGACTCTTCAAAATTCCCGGTACAGAGAATGCCTGGCGTCCGAGAAAGTTGTGAGTGTTACCAAGGACCTGCTCCAGGTGATGCAGGAGAGGGACCAGCTCCAGGCGAGAGAGAAGGAGGACCAGGCGCAACGGCTCAGTCGGAAGAAGTATGATCTCCTGATGGCCATCGACCGTGCGCCCGTCCTGGAGGATGACCTGGTCCAGGCTCGGGCAGATGAGCGGGCCACGTCGGAGAGGCTTAGAGAGGCTTTGACCGAGCAGGCGGAGATGCTTACTGAGCTGGAATAGCTGAGGAGTTCCTACGAGGCTGCTGAGGCCGAGCTGCTTACCCTTCGAGTTGCCAAAGCTTCTAGCTCTACGGAGGCCAAGGCAAGCCTCAGGGCGAAATTTCTGGAGTCAGATGAGTTCCGTACCATCGTGGTCGACCAGGTAATGAAGCACCTGCAGCAGGGCTTCCACGGGCTATCGATCAGCTGAAGGACCAGCTCTTACCTCCCGATGTCGACCCGCGGTTGTAAGCGCCATCCGAGCGAGAGAGGGGCTTTCTCTGAGGTCCTGAGTTTGTGGGGCCCTGTTTTCACCAGGAGGTCGAGCCCTGTTGTAGAAATTCTGAGTTAATGCGATCACTTTTACTATTCCTTGTGTATGTTCTTTTGCCCAATGTGTCTCGCGTCTTCGCTTTATGGGTTTTAACAAATTGAAAAGCACTTGTTTGTTTCGAGGTTGATTCTGGGTGCAGAACCCTTGACGATTCTACAGGTCGAAGCTCCCGGCCTGCATTTATGTCCATGACGGGCCCCTGTCGATATTTCCTTCTGGAGTGGGCGCGTGGCTCCCGAACCGTCGCCTCCACAATCTTATTGAATGGACTCATAAAGAGTCGCGGGTTCCTAAGTGCGGCATGGGTGCGTTGGCCGAAACGACGCTTTGGCGTCTGTTGCTGTTCCTGCGTCTTCCCTGCATTAACTGTTGGATCGAGGAGCCCGATAGAGGGGGGGGGTGAATATCGGAAAACTTTCGGATTTTATTAAAGAGTACGTACGCAGCGGAATTAAACAAAAACAAAAACCAACACAAAGGACACAGTGGTTTTTACTTGGTTCGGAGCCTGTGTCGACTCCTACTCCAAGGCCCACGATCGTTGATCGTTTACTTTGGGCAATTCTATATGAGCGCAAATTCAGTTTACAAAAAGAGATTACAAGTATAGCAACATAAACTGTAAATAAGAAAATGAAACTCTTCTTTTACCGACGTCCGGTTGTAGGTTGACTTTCCGGAGCAGCGGGACGTCGTCGGCTCGAGTTGGGCAGTTTCCGGAGCAGGGCGTGAGCACAAAAGAGTATGGAAGCGTTGGTTTGAAGTCGATGTTGAAGGCTTGGGCGTTGGGTGCTATTTATAGCACCCAGGGGCGCCCTGGACGTCGGGGGCGCCCTGCCACGTGTCAAGCGATCCGCAGATCGCTCAGTCAAACTTTATCCCGCTCGAACAGGGATAATGTTTGACCGTGAGGGCGCCTTGGTCGTAGAGGGCGCCTTCGCTGACTTCTTCCGCGCAGAGATCTCGCTGTGGATGAAGCTGAGGCTTCGCAGTGATGAGCTGGAGGCGCCTTGGCTGCTGAAGGCGCCTTCGCTGACGAGGGCGCCTTCGCTGCTGAAGGCGCCTTGCCCATTAAGCAGCCTAAGCTGTCTTTTGCTTCGCTTGGTTTTGGTTCACCTTGAGGGCGCCCTGGACACTCAGGGCACCTTACTCAGCTGCTGCCTCACTCCTTTGAGGCTCTCTGAGTTGCAGACACACGTTCCTTCGGTCCTGCATTCAGGGTTAGTCCAAAACACAATAACACAATTAATTTATGATTTTATACAGCCTTAGCTGTCTTGGTTCTGACTTTGGTCTCCAAAATGGAGCCCTAGGTCGAACCGACGCCTACTGTTCCCTCGACGGGGAACGCGTCCTCACCTACTCCTCTCGAGAGAGTTTACCTGATGCCAACCGCTCCTTTGGTTGGACTTTTGCCTGACGGTCCTTTGTCAGGTCTTGTGAACTGGCAGTCCTTCGCCAGTTGCCTAGCAGTACTTCGCTAGGGCTTTTGGTGCTGGCAGTCCTTCGCCAGTGCTTAGCAGTCCTTCGCTAGGGCTTGATGCTGGCAGTCCTTCGCCAGTGCCTAGCAGTCCTTCGCTAGGGCTTTTCCTGCACACTTGATTAACTTGTTAGAAAACAAGAAAGACTTAACTTTTGACCTATGTTGCCATTATCAAAACACAGGTTTGACTTAGGTGCATTTCTGCACCAACATTAACTACATGGGGAGGCAACCATCAATATAAATAGGGGGGAGAGGGGTGCACCGTCTCCTTCAACACAAGGGTAAACTTAACTTAAACCCTTTACCCAAACATCAAAACACATGGTCACTCCGGTCCATAGATTGACCCAACAACATATGGGTGGGACCAACCAAAGTTCAACCGAATCAAACCCGAAAGGAAAAGGACTGAAGGAAGATAATGGGCTCGGTGCTCACGCCTCAGGTGTAAGAATACTCAGGAATGGATGATGGTAAACACTCAGGCTTGGGAACATGTAATGCTCGGGCTTAGGCTCAGGCTCAAGCTCGGGATGTGTGGTGCTCGGTGTTTGAGACCTAAATGATTAATGAGTTGGATAATGTCGAATTTTGAGAGATCGATTCGATTTTATGAAAAGTTTCCATCGACTATCAGGATAAATCAGGAAGTACTCGCGAGCAATCCAGAAGTCCAACATCCCAAGGTTTGCGCCCCATTTAGAAAAAAAAATCCAACAAAATGCGCTATAGCTGAGGATTGAACTGTGGATGTTTGGGATGATAACTAATCATCCTTTTGTTGTACCATAATCTAGGGGCTCAACGTTTGAGGCTTGAGCTCTAGGAAATATGGAATGAGATAAACGAAGATTTAACTATCATTGTAGGAAGGAGCCATGGGCAATGATGGATATTAAAATAACAAAAGTGATATAAAAGGTAACAGTTGAATCTGGGATGATCAATTTGATTTCATGGAAGTTTTCCACTAATCGCTAGGATAAATCGAAAAGCACTCACAGTGAGCGATCTAGAAGCTCAGTATTCCATGATTGCGCGCTTCATTTAGAAGAATTTTTTTTATAAAATATATCATAGTTAGGGATTAAACTGTGAGAGACTGGATGACAATTAGTCGTCCTTCCACATGACGTGAAAAAGCATTAGCTATTATAAAAGTAGATGATCATGGGATAGTTATCAAACGGACGACCAGTAATGGTAGCTAGTGATCGTTATAGAAGGAGAATCATAATAGGAGTTGTTATTTGTTGAAGATTATTGATGTGGCAAAGATAGTCATCATCACTGTGATAGGGTCAAGTCAAAAGTTAAGTTGGGTTAGAAGTCAAATCAAGATGAGTTCAAGTTCGATCAAACTAAGCTCAAAAAGCACCCACCATCAAGATGTGTGTCTCTCTGTCAAGAGGGAAGAGGTGTGTCTTTTCGATAAGTAGAAAGAGGTATGTCTTTTGGGAACAAGGTCATCCATTCACTCTCTATATAAAGGTAATCGGTTGCATCATCAAGGCAAGCAAATTCCATTAATTCTCTACTTTCTTTACTATCATTTTCGTCTTTCGTGTTCTCTTTTTTTCTCCGGAGGTGTAACTTGAGCGTCGGAGAAGCCTTACTGAGCCTTGACTAGTCCTAGATGTGGTTAGGCAAAGGAAAGTCCAAGTGGATCAAGGTGGATCAAGGTGGATCACATGTTGGTGAAGGAAAGCCCTAACTGAGGTAGGCAGAGTTAAAGTCTACAGAGTGACTAATCTTAACTGAGGTTTGGCAAAGAAAGTTTAAGTGAGCCAAGGAGGATCGCACATTAACAAAAGGAAGTCAAGTGGGTTAGGGCTGACCTCACACGTGGTGAGCAAGCCCTAGCTAGCAAGTCAAGATGGTAGGCAAAGGGAAGTCCCAATAGGTCACAATTGACTGGATGTTGGGCAAGGAAACCCTAGACTTAGATCAAGTAAATTAGGGTTAGGTAATCGATTAGGCTAATCAATTGGCCCTAAACCAATCGATTATGATGATTTTCTAATTGATTAGGAGTTGAATTCATGAGAACACAGAAAGGGCCTAAATCAATTCATCAATCGATTAGGCAGAGCTTAATCGATTAAGGTTGTTCTCTTGATCAAACATAAGAGGTATGAATCGATTGGGAAAATTTTCTAATAGATTAGGACATGCTCGAATCGATTAGGTTGGTTGCATGATTGATTAGGAGGTATTTTCATATGAGAGAAAAGTTGGGAATCAATTGGGCTAATTGATTAAAGTCTTCCCAATCAAATGGGCAAATCAATTCAGGTATTTTTCGTGAGAGAACAAAAAAGTTGAGAATCGATTAGGCAATCGATTAGAAACATTTCTCTAGTGAATAGAAAACTTCTGAATCGATTGGAGTAATTGATTAGAAGTTGTCTAATCGATTGAGATGACTCACCAATCGATTAGATATTCAGAAAAGAACCATTTTGTAAGTTTGAACTGGCAGATCCTATGTGACAATTGATTAGGAGTGAGCCTAATCGATTAGGAGGCGAAAAGCAGCTTGAACAATGTCTATATAAAGGGGAGTTCGTCTAGAGTTTTTGCCGCCGATTCTTGGACGATTCTGAGTGAAGTGCTACTGCATTTCTAAGTCTACAAGAGGCTTCTCTGAGCAACAAGAAAGCAAGAAAACCAAGGTTCATTGTTATAATCGTTTTTGATTTCTTGTGTAACCTAATTTGCATCTTCTTGTGTATTTCTTGTATTCAAGCTTATGAGGTTTCTCCGCCTCCGTATTGTTTCCGAGAATGAGTGTGTATATAGTGGAGTTGGGTGCATGATATGGATCCATTGGATTAGTACCTCAAGGAGGTGGATACCAACTAATTTAGAAGTGTTAGCATTGTGGAGTCTTTACTTTAAATATCCGTTGAAAATCATCATTGAAAAAGCGAGCGAAGCTATTCCCCCCTCCCCCTAGCTCTCTATGACCTACGTGTCCTAACAAGTGATATCAAAGTGAGATCACTCTTATTTGGACTAATCGTCGGAAAGACAATGACCTAGAGGAAAAAGAAGAAGTTGAAGTGAAGCCCTAATTTCAACAAGTCAAAGGACTCATCTTAAGAGAACTCAACTTTAAAATGGACTTCGGGTATGACATCCGAGAACCTCCACTCTTTGGATTGGGAAGCTTCGATCTTTGGAACTTCATGACGGAGATGGAGCAATGATTTACTCTAATGGAGGGATTTCAAGCTCTAATGGATGACAACGGAAAGAAAGAGAAATGGACGGAGGAGCAAGTCAAGAAATCCAAAAGCCAATGATAAGATTATCAAAATTTTGATTAGTTTATTGCCAACAATCTCTTGTGCAAGATAGGAGAATATCAAGATGCCAAGGATTTATGGAGCAAGATGGCCAAGCTTCATGAAACTCTAACCTCAATACCAAATGAAAATGAATCTAAAGAGAGAGACTCTTTGGATCGAGAGCATGAGGACTCGGAGGTTGAAAGATGTTCAACATTCGATGAAAAAATTCAAGAAGCATCTATTAGATTGTGGAAAGCGATAGAGGGGGGGAGTGAATAGCGTTCTTTCAAAAATTCTCAAATTTGGAATAGAAATAAAGAGCATGCAATGAAATAAAATAAAGGGAAAACAAATAATGTTAACACGGTTTGACGGATCCTACTCCAAGGCCCACAGTTCTTGATCGTTTACTTTGGGCAATCCATTATCAATTCGAAGAATGATTACAAATGGAGAAGTTAGGTACAATAAAAGTTACAATTATACCCGACAAAAGAGTAAAAGGTTGAAGCGTCATCATTTGAACAATGTTTCGGCATTTGTAGAACAACTTCTAGAGCGACACACAAGAGCAAAAGATGTAGGAAACCTGATTGCCAATGCACTGGTCGAAGGCCTCCTATATAGCTGATCTCAAGCACTTGTATAGCCATACAAGTACTTGTGTTGTGATGACATGGTAGTCAATCATTGAAACTTCATCCCAAAGTTCTATCCATTCTCGGTCGCCTGTGTGGTAATGCGGGTCAACCACTGTGTGTACGATAGATCAGCCAAGGCTTGGCTGAGTCGCAAGGTCTCAGGCGCTTGAAAGCCACCTAGGTGCCCGAAGCTCAGGGCACTTGTGTGCTTGCAGGCGCCTAGCTCTTAGGTGGCTGAAGCTCATGGCCCACAAGAGCAAAAGATGTAGGAAACCTGATTGCCAATGCACTGGTCGAAGGCCTCCTATATAGCTGATCTCAAGCACTTGTATAGCCATACAAGTACTTGTGTTGTGATGACATGGTAGTCAATCATTGAAACTTCATCCCAAAGTTCTATCCATTCTCGGTCGCCTGTGTGGTAATGCGGGTCAACCACTGTGTGTGCGATAGATCAGCCAAGGCCTGGCTGAGTCGCAAGGTCTCAGGCGCTTGAAAGCCACCTAGGTGCCCGAAGCTCAGGGCACTTGTGTGCTTGCGGGCGCCTAGCTCTTAGGTGGCTGGAAGCCTTCCAACCCCTTGGAATCATTTATCTGACTTTCAGCTTTTCTGCACCCACCAAGTTAATACAGGCATAATTATAATATAATGAATGAGTGCATCAAACAACTCGGGCTATCGAATCCTAACTTTTATGTTTCGACCGAAACACTAGGTGGACCAACGCCTATTGTTCCCTCTTCCAGGGAGCGTGTCCTCGCCTACTCTTCTCAGAAGAGTTTACCTATTACGAACCCCGGTTGGACTTTTACTGAGTCTCCGATCTCAACTTCAGAACTCGCGACGTCCGATCCTCAACCCATCTTGACTCCTGTCCATTGTCCTTGATTAACCAAGTCTTCTGCTTGATCCTTTAGACCAGGACTTCGATCCCCAACCCTCTGTTAGGTCTTAGTGCCCAATCCGTGGTCCGATTTTCATTGCTCAACCCTCGAGTAGGACTTAGTGCGCAATCCTCAGTTAGGTCTTCATTTCCCAGCCCTCGGCCAAGATTTAGTGTTCAATCCTTGGGCAGGTCTTTGTTGCCCTGCCCTTGGGCAAAACTTATTATCTAGCTCGACTAGGACTTTCCTACACACTTAAAGTAACTCATTAGATCAACACAAACCTTAAGTTTGAACCTTTACCAACATCAAAACCAGATTCGATTATCTAGTGCTCCCAACACCAATAATCTCTCCCTTTTTGATTATGACAATCTGGTTCAAAGTTAAGTAAATATAAAAAATGTAAAGTAAGTTAATAAAAAATAATGAGATGCTCCCTTTAACTTATTTCCTCCCTCTTAAATTAACATTTTAGGGAATCTTATCTTTTAACCTTATACTCTCCCCCTTTGACATACATCAAAAACCAATAGGGTGAATAAGTCTTAAAACCCAATTTACCATATAAAATAATTTTACAAACATTTCCTAAATAAAATGGATTTTGCAAGGATTCTAAGTAAAAGAGATTATGTAACATTTTCAAGTAAACATAATTTTTGCAAAACTTTCTAAGTAAATTGATTCTGGGAAAAAATTTAAGAAAAATCAATTAAGAGAGAGTTAGAAAGTTTCACAAGTTTTTAAAAAAATATTCATAAATTTTTAAAACATAGTTTTCAAGATATATATAGATTGTTCAAAATATGCAATTTTCAAGGTAAAGAGTTTTTAAATTTGCTCCACCTCAACTTATAGCTCTCCCCTTATAATTTTGAAAATACGCATTTTTTCAGTATGAAAGGGACGTTAAAAGACATTGAAAAAAACTTTTAAAACAATGCCTAGAAACTTTTACTTTTCTCTTCCCGCGAAGATTTTGAAAACATGTATATTTTGAAAATCAATTTTACTTTTTGTTTTAGCATATCAGTTCTTCCCTTTTGATATATGTCAAAAATAGGTCGAGAGTGGAAAATTTTCTAAGTGTTAAAATAATTTTAAATAAAATTTTGATAATGTTTAAGTCCGAAAAAAATCTAAGTATGAGAGCCCAGACGATTTTTGTAAAAATTATCTTTTGCAAAAAAGAAAAAATTTATGAAAAATTCTCAAGGAAAATAGCTTTTTGGAAATTTTTTTAGCAACAAAATAAGTTTTTGTAAAATTTTCTAAGGAAGGAAACAAAATATCTTTTTGTGGGAAATTTTTTTTAAGTGAACATAAAGTGGCTTTTGAAAAAAAAAAATCTAAGTGAAAAATAGTTTTTCCAAAAAAAAATCTAAGTAAAAGCATTTTCAAGATAAAATTTCTAGTAAAATGTAAATTTCAAAGAAATATTTTTAAGTAAAATCATTTTAAAAAAATCTAAGTAGAATGAAATATTCATAGTACGGATTTTTCAAACATACTCCCTTAATTAAAATTCTTCCCCTGAAGATTTTGAAAGTATATATAATTTCTCAAGAAATAAATTTTGAAAACTCTTACTTTGAAAGCTTTAACTTCTCTCTCCCTTTCATATATATCAAAAAGAAACAATTGAAAGAGTGATTTTTCCCAAAAGAACGAAAATAAAGTATTTTTTAAAAGATTTTTTTAGTAAAATCATGATAAATTGCTTTTTGAACAAAAAAGTTTAAAGTAGTCATGACCATTTGAAAGATTTTCCAAGTTAAATTGTGATCATAAACATTTGTCAAAATATGTACCTTCCAATTTAATTTAATTATTGAATTAAAACTTGCTTTTTCAAAAAAATTAAGTAACAAAATTTCTAAGTAACAAGCACTAATTGGTTTTTCTTTTTACAAAGTTTCCAAGTTACACTTTTGAAAACCAAGCCTTTCAAAAAAAAAAAATGAAATTTGTTGAAAGTAACATCTTTCAAAATAAGTAAAGAAAATTACTAGTTTTATTTTAAAAAATTAAAAAAAAATCGAGTAACTTTGAAAAAGTTTCTAAATTTCAAAATTTTCAAAAAAAAAAAATTCTAAGTAGTTTCCAAGCAAAAAATAAATAAATGAAATTGATCGGACAATAATATTTTTCACCATTCTAAGAATTCAAATGAACAATTCTAAGCATAAAACAAATGAGTATTTTTTAAAGTCCAAGAATGATTTTCAAAATAAAAATTAATTTTAAAAATAGTAGTTCAAAATAAGTTATCCATTTTCCTTAAACAGACGCCTAACCCTTAAGTTAATTAAAGATAAAAATTAAATTTAAGTTGATTAAGGTTAAGTTAATTAAGGTTCATTGATTAATTAAATTAATTAAGGTGAATTAATTAAGGTTAAATTAATTAAGGCGAGTTCATTAAGATTAAATTAATTAAGATGAATTAGTTAAGATGGATTAATTTGAATTTAATTAAGTTTGAGTTAATTTGAATTTAATTAAGTTGGATTATTTTGAATTTAATTAAGTTTGAGTTAATTTGAATTTAATTAAGTTGGATTGTTTTGAATTTATTAAGTGAAATTAATTAAGGTTGAGTTGGGGTTGGTTGTGTTTTGACTAAATTTTAAGTCATAACATCTCACTCGTTTCTAAATTTCAAAACAGAGAACTTTATCTGTTTCATGAGATGTTATCAATTTTATCTTTAAATTTAGGTTTGAATTTTAAAATTTGATTGAACCTTGAGTTAAATTCAGGTTTAACAACTAATAAATTAAAAGCACATTTCAATAATCAACTTCTAGGCCTTGGAGAGACATAGGGTCTTTCTTAGATATCAGAACAATGATCACTTTCTAGTCAAAGTCTTTTAAAGAAATTATATTTTTACTTTACCATTTGAGAAGGCCTAGTCTAATTAGTCTGAGATATGGCGAGATAGCTTCGGCTAGTTCACCAGGCTAAGTAGACCAAATAAAATACTCCTTACTCTACCTGACTCCTTAGTCAAGGTTCCCTAACTTACTATCATCTCGCTCCATCCTGATACTAGGTTGTGCAAGTGTCAATCAAGTCTAGGTTCTTAATCAACTGTTCTAAAGTAGAAAATAAGCTAAACATGCTATAAACATAGTAAAGCAAGCAATCATGTAGTTTTATTTAACAAGAAGATTATTATTCTATTAGCTCCCCAGGGATCATGGCCTTAATATAGTTTATCTAGTTAGGTAATGAATTTGACCCTTGGGAAGCTAATATTAGTTTGGTCCAACTTGATTAGTCAAGTTCGTTTTAAGGACTCATGCTTGGACTTGGTGTTTATTTCTATTTACAATGGACATGTATGATTTAACTCGTGAGTTAGCTTTGTATCCAAGTCTAGATCTATTGTATATTACTTCTATTTTCCAAGAATCAAGTTTAGATTTTTGGAACATAGGGTGAACCGTTTCAATGAATCCTTAAGTTCTTTGACTTGAGTTTTTAACGTAGAATTCTCTTCTTTAAGCTGTTGAACATGAGTTGAGGTTCTACACTGAACGGTTTTAGTCAAAGAACTTGGTTTAGATTCCTCCTTAAGGGATTTTACTTCCTTTTGGAGTGACTTGATCTAAATGTTAGCTTTGGCTAGCTTACTAGTTAAGCAGGAAACCAAACAGTAAAGTTCATCTTCGGAAAAACACATAGTGGGTTTTGTCCCTTCGAAAATAGATATGGATCTGTGGCTTCTTTTTAGCTTGGCTTCTGACTCGAACTCTGATTCGTTGTCGACTTGGGCCATCAGGGGCGAGGAGGTTCGAGTGGGCTTGTTTTCCTTGTTTGAGTCCTTCGAGGAAGATTCGTCCCACGTTGCTTTAAGCACCTTCTTCTCGTCTTGAGTTTACCTGCAACCAAAGTTATACCTTTCTCATAAGATCATGCATTAATTTGCTTGTGTAATTAAAATTTAGAAAATAATTCATCTAATTTGATTACAGAAAGATCCTTGGAGACTTTGTAAACATCAATCATTGATGTCCACAAAGTGTTCCTAGGAAACACGTTAAGGGTATAGCTAATTATATTGTGGTTCTCCACCTTCTAGCCGATTGCGTGAAGTTCATTGAGTATGTCATGGATGCAAACATGGAGTTGGGCAGCCATTTCTCCTTCCTACATTTTCATGTTATAGAGTTTATTGAAATAAAGATCACGTTTGCTTATCTTGGTATCGGAGGTCCCTTGGTGGTGCTCTATCAGTTTGTTCTAAAGCTCCTTCATGCTGATGAAGGGGTCGACGTCGTTGAGTTCTTCCTTTATAAGGCTACATTGAAGGGTTTGGGTTACTTTGGCGACAACTTCTATCTTTTTCTTCAAGGCACTATCCCAGTTCTCATATTCCAAAAGTTTGCCTTCTTTATCCCGAGGTAACTCAAGGCTGCATCAGATGATGATACACATGTCTACCTGAGTTCTCAGGTGAACCACCATTTGGCTCTTCCAATAGCTGATGTCCTAGCCATAGAAGAGAGGAGGGCAGTGTTAGGATCTTACCGTTTGCTAGAGGGGGTGAATAGCAATTTTTCGATCTTTCTTCCTACAACGTTAGCATGCACAAGCGGAAATACTAAATATAAAACAAAAACACTGTTAACACAAACCGTTTACGTGGTTCGGAGATGAAACTCCTACTCCACAGCTGTCCGTAAGGTGGACGATCCAAATCCTTCGGTGGATGATTCCCCGGAACACCTCCGGCTAACTCTTGTTGCTCCTTGCAGGTGGAGAAACCTCACCACAAACCTTGGACAATCCCTGAGCAATACTAGGCTGCTAACAAGCTCTAACCAAGCTAGTTTCGCCAAGAAGAAACAACCATAAACGAGCTCCCTTAAATAGAGCTCGAGGCTGATATGACCGTTACCAGTCGACTGGTAGAATTCGAATAGCAATTCGAATTCTGGTCACCATCAGTCGACTGGTCTGGTCCTAGACCAGTCGACTGATCTTTCTGTGGACCCTATCAGTCGACTGGTCCCTCACCAGTCGACTAGTCCACTCCCTAAGTCTAGGGTTACCCTTTCCGAGTAAATTTCCCTCAGCACTCAACCCCTCATGACTTAGCCCCCGAGTACAATTCCCTTAGCACTCGAAACCTCACGACCTGGTTGACTCTTCATCCAGCAGCCTCGATCTGTTGCCTTCAAGTCCTCTTCTACTTTGGCTCCCGTCCCTCAGATGCGCACACAAGCCCTCAACTTGCCTCCATGTCATCCTTCACGCATGCCTCGAAGTCTGCTTCCCTCTGCTCATCGTTCCTGCTCCAGCGACCTGTTGCCTTCAAGCCCTCTTTGACTTTGACCCTCGTCCCTCAGATGCGCACACAAGCCCTCAACTTGCCTCCATGCCATCCTTCACGTACGCCTCGAAGTCCACTTCCCTCGGCTCATCGTCCCTGCTTTGTCTATGGTCCCTTGAATGCACACACAATCCCATAGCTTGCCTCCATGCCACCCTTCACCGTACCCGAAGACGTCCAACCAAGTCTATGTGTATCCTGCAAACTTGCACACTCACATACACATATTAGATCAACATGAAACCCTAACTTAATCATATTGACACACACATCAAAATCCATGATCCTCCCGATCATACTTGGGTCGGTTGCCCCAACAGGCAGGTGGTGCTGTAGCCTTCTTGTTGGGCCATAGAATCACTTGCAAATACACAAAAAGAAGAAGGGTATCAAGACTTGGTCTTGAATTAGTAGTATTTGAAAAAATAGAATAAAGAGAAAAAAAAATCTCAAATGGTGTTGCACCAACAGCGAGAAATGAGAAAAACTTCGAACGTCAAAACTTATCAGAAGGGTGATTGCACCAATTCTAATCAATTTGAAAAACACAAATACGAAAATAATGAAAAAGGTGCTCGAACAGTGGTTTCACCAATTCAGAGCGATCCCACTCTGATACCAATTGTTGAATCATGGAGAGCACGTGTGTGTGGGGGGGGGGGGGGGGGGGGGATAAATAGAGCTCTTTCAAAAGTTCTTGAATTCAGAATAAAAATAAAGAGTACGCAACAGAAATAAAGTAAAGGAAAAAATAAACAACTCTAACACAATTTATTTTTACTTTGTTCAGAGTCTATGATGGCTCATACTCCAAGGCCCATGGTCCTTGACCATTTACTTTGGGCAATCTACTATCAATTCGAAGAATGATTACAAATGTAGAAGTTAAGTACAATAAAAGTTACAATTATACCAATGGCAGAAGAGTAGAATGTTGAAGCGTCATCATTGGAGCAGTGTTTCGATGTTTGTATCACAACTTCTGGCACAACGCACAAGAGAAAAAGATATAGGAAACTTGATTGTCAATGCACTAGTCGAAGACCCCTTATATAACTGATCCCGGGCGCCTATATAGTCATACAGGTGCCTATGTTGTGATGACATAGCAGCTGATTGTTGAAACTTCATCCTAAAGTTCTATCCATTCTCGGGCACCTGTATCAACCTGGACGCCTGTGTGGTGATATGGGTCGATCACTGTGGGTGCACCTGATCAGCCAAGCCCTGGCTTAATCGCAAAGTCTCAGGCGCCTGAAAGCCACCCGGGCGCTCGAAGCTCCAAGCGCTTGTGTGCTTGCGGGTGCCTAGCTCTTAGGCTCCTAAAAGTCTTCAAGCCCCTTGGAGCCATTCTTCTTACTTTCAACTTTTCTACACCCACCATGTTAGTATAGGCTATCCGGTTCTGACTTTTAGGTTTCGATCAAAACTCTAGGTCGAACCAACACCTATTATTCCCTCTTCCAGGGAATGCATCATCATTTACTCCTCTCAGGAGAGTTTACCTGTTGCCAACCCCTGGTTGGACTTTTGCTCAGCCCCCGATCTCGATTCCGGAACTCACGACGTCCGATCCTCGACCCATCTCGACTCCTATCTGTTATCCTCGATCAGCTAAGTCTTCTGCCCGATCCTCCAGACCAGGACTTTGGTGCTCAACCCTCGGTCAAGTCTTAGTACCCAACCCTCAGTCAGGTCTTCATTGCCTAGGTCTCGGTCAAGACTTAGTGCCTAGTTCATCTAGAACTTTTCTGCTCACTTAGAGTAACTCATTAGATCAACACAAATCTTAACTTTGAATATTTGCCAACATCAAATCCAAGTTTGATATCTGGTGCTCCCAACATCAACAATATCCATCTCAAGGATTAATGGGGAGCATAGACCATTGACATCGGAATAAGAAAAGACATCATCATCTGAAGCCAATGAGGACAAAGAAAGTGCCACCTCTACGAGCTCAACTTATGAAGGTATAACAAATTCATGTATTAAAAATAAATATCATATCATTTATTTTAAGTGTAGGGAGAAATGACACTATAAGAGTAAGTGTCCAAAATTAACCAAGAAGAAGATTCAAGTGACACCCAAATTAAAGGAAAAAATCAAAAAATGCCAGAACCATAGTATAGAAGGGTGAGGAGCATATTGTATGCTTCCTATGGTATCAAAATGGACATTACTGAAATCAATGCCCAAGGGAGAAGCATCAAAGAACAGTCAAGAGAGGAAGTTCAGGTCAAGGAAGAGCTTCCAAAAATAAAACAAATGTACCATTAGTTAATGGTACTTCTTTATGTCATGATAAATAACATGCTAGATTTAAATTTCATCATTTTAGTGTTATTTATCATGAAAATAGAAAGCATAAAAATCCTAAGGAAAATTATAAGTCATTTTTGTTAGGACTAAAGGAATTTAGATATCTCCACAATGGTATGATATTGTTCATTTCGGGCCTAAGTCCTCATGATTTTGCTCTTAGGTTTTCCCCAAAAGGTCTTATGCCAATGGATATAACTTTCCCTTATAAGTCCATGATCCGTTCTGTTGGAGACTTGATCGACCCCGCTAGAGGGGGTGAATAGTCGCTCACCCACTTGTTCGTCGGTTCTTCTTCTTCCTACGATGTTAGCATGCAAAGTAGAATATGATTAAACTAAAATTAACAACTAAGGAACACAAACTAATTTACGTGGTTCAGAGATAATGTCCAAAATTAACCAAGAAGAATGTTCAAGTGACACCTAAAGTAAAGGAAAATAAAAAAAAAGACCAAACCCCTAGTACAGAAGGGTGAGGAGCATATTGTATGCTTCCTATTGAATCAAAATGAACATTATCAGAATCAATAGCCAAGGGAGAAACATCAAAGAACAGTCAAGAGAGGAAGTTCAGGTCAAGGGAGAGCTTCCAAAAATAAAACAAATGTACCATTAGTTAATGGTACTTCTTTATGTCATGATAAAGAACATGCTAGATTTAAATTTCATCATTTTAGTGGTATTTATCATGAAAATAGAAAGCATAAAAATCCTAAGAAAAATTACGAGCCATTTATGTTAGGACTAAAAGAATTTAAATATCTCCACAATGGTATGATATTGTCCACTTCGGGCCTAAGTCCTCATGGTTTTTCTCTTGGGTTTTACCCAAAAGGCTTCATACCAATGTATATATTGTTGATGCAGTCTGACCCTGATTGTTGTTTTGGTGTTGACATCAATTTTAGTTTAGGTTGATGATTATGATTATGATTAAGTCCTGATCGAGGATTAGGCATGGTATGAAAAATCCTAGCTTGGAGGGCTAGGTGTGCGGAAAAGTCCTAATTCGGAAGGGTTGGGTGAAAAGTCCTAGCATGGAGGGCTAGGTGAAAAGTCCTAACTTGGAGGGTTAGGTGAAAATTCCCAACTTGGAGGGTTAGGTGAAAAAGTCCTGGCTTGGAGGGTCAGGTCCTAGCTTGGAGGGCTAGGTGTGGAAAAGTCCTAATTCGGAAGGGTTGGGTGAAAAGTCCTAGCTTGGAGGGCTAGGTGAAAAGTCCTAACTTGGAGGGTTAGGTGAAAAGTCCCAACTTGGAGGGTTAGGTGAAAAAGTCCTGGCTTGGAGGGTCAGGTCCTAGCTTAGAGGGCTAGGTGTGGAAAAGTCCTAATTCGGAAGGGTTGGGTGAAAAGTCCTAACTTGGAGGGTTAGGTGAAAATTCCCAACTTGGAGGGTTAGGTGAAAAAGTCCTAGCTTGGAGGGCTACGTTGGATGAAATCCTAGCTTGGAGGGCTAGGTTTGAGTCCCTGGATCGGTCTGGTGACCGATCAGGGAAGTTGGCACACTGCTCCTTCGTGGATCGGTCCGATGACCGATCCAGCGATGACTGATCGGTCTGGTGACCGATCAGGGAGCGCGCAGTGAGGTTGGGAACCTACTGTGTGGCTCCTGATCGGTCTGGTGATCGATCAGGGAGCAGGCCGTTGCCTCGCTGCTTGGCTCCTGATCGTTCCGGTGACCGATCAGGGAGCAAGCAGTTCACTCACTGCCTTGCTCCTGATCGGTCTGGTGACCGATCAGGGAGCACACAGTGAGTTGAGTTCCCCCGCTGATCAGCTCCTGAATGGTCTGGTGATCGATCCACGACTTAGGATCTGATTTTTGCGGTTACTGTTCACTCAGAAGTGGACCGATCAGGCTTGAGCCTGATCGGTCAGGGAGCTACCTGATCGGTCTGGTGATCGATCAGGCTTCACTCTGATTGGTCTGGTGACCGATCAGGCCTGTGTCATCGCGAAAGCTGGGAGTCCTAGTAAAGCGGTGGATCGGTCTGGTGACCGACCCACAGACCCTGGATCGGTCCGGTGACCGATCACTTTAATTCAAAATGCACTGTCAGACACTCTGATCGCGTCTGAACGTATCTGATTCTCTGCGCTTAACCTTTGATACTTGATTTGCTACTTGATATGCTGTGCTAATACTCTGATTGAGCTGTAGGTGACAGGGGAAGATTCAAACACTCAAGGAGAGTCAATGGAGGCCTTTCGTTGGAGCAGGTTTGTCCATTTGCCATCTCAGGTTGCAACGCCTGGAGCTGCAGACTGGAGTTGCTGACTGGAGCTTGGCTGAGGGAAGCTCAGGGAGTCCAGGGAGAGCACAGTGGTAGCTGGCGTTGGCAGGTGAGCAGCTGGAGGTTGCAATGAGATGGTGTCACCTGGCGTTCAGTGGAGAAACAAAAGGGCGTAGCGGAGAAGAGCAGAATAGAGTTATAGGAAGAAACTTCTGACTTTAGTTCTTGCTGCGCGATTGTGTTCTCCACACTTTGCTTGTTCATTCTGTAATTCCATCATCTTGAGCAAGCAACTGCAATCTGTGAAGCAACCATCCCTTACTTGAGCACTTGGAGGAAGAAACAAGAGGCTTGGGAGTCCAACAGCGAGAAGACACGAAGAAGGGTGTTCTTGCGGGAGATCGTCGCTGGGTGGAGCTCGAGGAAGCGCTGCTTGTGTTCTTGCCTATGCTAAGTGCTAAGTAAGATCTTTCATGTGTTTTATTGTGCTTAAAACTTCATCTTTGTTGAAACGCTGTGGAGAGGTTACTCCACCGAGAAGGAGGTTGCATTTTATCCGGTATTCACCGGGGCTTGATCTGTCGACGATCAAGGGATCGCCCACCTTAAGGGCACACCAAGGAGTAGGGGCAAGTTATCCCCGATCCTTGTAAACCCTCCTTATTAGAGATCTTGCTAGTTGTTTTAGTTTGTTTTGTTTTCTGCATTTCTGCACTACTCTGTTTCTATTGTTTCCGCTGCTGTGCTACTAACCGTGAAGTGCAGAGAACCCCTAACAAGAAAGAAGTTTGTGTCTGGCTATATTCACCCCCCCCCCTCTCTAGCCATCCAAGTTCCAACAAGTGGTATCAGAGCTTGGGGCTCTGTACAAGCGGATTAACAACCGAGAGCTATCATCCATGGCGTTGAGAGAAGGTTTTTCCACCACCCGACCTCCCTTCTTCGATGGCACAGATTTCCAATATTGGAGATCGAAGATGGAATATTACTTAAAGATGGACATCAACACTTGGTTCACGGTGAAGGAGGGCTTTACTCCTCCTAAGGATGATGAAGGCAAAGAACTTGAATCGTGGCGGTGGACGGCTGAACAAACTCGAAAGAGTGAAGCCGACGTGAAGTCGGTGGTCACTCTACAATGCGGCATGAACAAAGACCAACTCATCAAGGTTGGTCCATTCACAAGTGCAAGAGACTTATGGAACAAGCTCATCGAACTCCACGAGGGCACCCGAGATTCAAGAATCGCCAAGAGGGACTTGTTCCTCAACCAACTTCAAAATCTCTCTATGAAGGAGAATTAAACGGTAAGTGAGCTACATAGCCGATTCAAGGAAGTCCTCAATGGGATTCATTCTATTGATGAGAAGGTCGAGAACCGCGACCTTGTGAGGTATGTGCTAAAAGCATTTCCAAGGAATATTTTGTGGTCATTCATGGTGGATGCCTACAAAGTTTCCAAGGACTTATCTATTGTTAAATTAGATGATTTGTTTTGTGAAATGGAATTGCATGAAATGACTAACAAAGGCCCCAAGGAGAAGGGGGTTGCCTTAGTTGCAGGGGAACGATCCAACAAGAAGAAGAAGGAGAAGAAGAAGGAGAAGGAAGTCTCTTCATCTTCATCCTCTTCCGAATCCGAGTCTGATTCCGAGGAAGATGGCAGCGGGTCTTCTTCCTCCGAGATGACAAATTTTGTGAGAAGAATGATGAGAAGGGGTCGACGCTTCAAGGGTAAAGGTAACCCTAGTGAAGTTAAAGTTTATAAGTCTAATGCTTCTTGCTATGAGTGTGGTAGGAAAGGGCACTTCAAGAGTGAATGCCCAAAGCTAAAGAAGAAGGAGGAGAAATCCAAAAAGAAAGAGGAGAAAGCAAGGAAGAAGAAGGCTTTGAAGGCCACTTGGGATGAATCCTCCTCAAGCTCATCCGATGAAGAAAAGGAGGAGAAGAGTACACGGCACGTGACACTCATGGCTCTTGGAGAAGAAAGGAGTGATGAATCCTCCGACTCCTCAAACGAGGCTTCATCATCTTCGGATGATGAAGAGGTAACCTCTCCCGAACTTGAGAAATGTTATAGAGCTATTGCATGTTTAACCAATATGTTGAAAAAGTCAAAGAGTAAGGTTAAATCATTGCAATTAGAATTGAACAATTGAAGTCATCTAGGGATGAGAATATAGATGATTTACATGTTGAAATGTTAGAGGATGAGATTAAATCATTGAAAATTGAGACTGAGAATTTGAAATCCTCTAGGGTTGAGGATGTAGATGATTTGCATGATGAATTGTTAAAGGAAGAAAACAAATCATTAAAGAGTGAAGTTGAGAGACTCAAGAATATTTTTGAAAAGTTCTCAACTAGCTCAAAGACTTTAGACATGATCGTGAATGCCCAAAGGGCAGTCTACAATAGGGCCAGTATTGGTTACCGACCCAAAGAACATTCATTTGTGTCATTAATGTCTAGGACTGATATGAGATAATCCAAGACACCCAAGGTTCAAAAGAAAGTTGTCAAGGCATGGGTGCCTAAGTCTTGTTTAGTAGATGCTTTAGGTCCCAAAGTGTGGGTACCTAAATCTTCCATTTTTCGAATTGTGTAGGTTATGATTAAGGGGGAGCATCTATCAACTTGGTTCGTTGATAGTGGGTGCTCCAAACACATGACCGGGGATAGATCATTATTTATCACACTTCAAAAGAAAAGTAGAGGTAATGTTTCATTTGGTAACACTGGTAGTCTTACGGTCATAGGAATAGGAGACATTCAAATATCCGAATGTCTTAGAATTTCAAATGTCCTTCTAGTCAAGGGGATGACATTTAATCTTCTAAGTGTCAGTCAGTTGTGTGACACGGGTTACACAATTGATTTTCAACCAAATCAATGTCTACTTAGACAACATGACACCTTGGACACGGTACTAGTAGGAACAAGAGTAGACAATATTTATTAAGTTTCATTTAAAAGTGATACTAATGTTTCTGCTAAGTGTCTCATGTCAAAAGAAGAGGAGTCCATCCTTTGGCACTGATAAGTGTCATTTTGTTGATTATTTAAGGTTCTAGGATCTACTTTTGACTCATGTTTTACTTGCTTAATGGTGGATTTACCCTAGGTTCTAGGATTTCTACTCTTTTTGGACCTAATTGCAAATTGTTATATATTTGAGTTGTTTTGTCACTAAATTTTTGATCTACTTTTGTAGGCTTGGAAGGATCATGGACCTAGGTCATGTTGGGTCAAAGTTGAGTCAAAAGTGGACTGGATCAAGTGATCAAGCGTCGACTAATATGGGCCGTTCGATGCGGAAACGGCTAGATTTAGACCATCTGAGAACTTCTGATCAATCCGAGTTAGGATTAAGGTTAATCAAGCGATCAGATCAAGATCTGAAGAATTCAGCCCAATCGGAGATCATCTAGCAGTTGGATCATGATCAGAAAGATCTAGACCATTCATTTAAAGATTAGCTTGATCTGAGCCATCCGTTGTAAATTTGGAAGATCCGAGCTACCCCGAGGATGATCCTGACCTCTGATCAAGATCTGGGAAATTTGAACCAAATCGGACGAAGATCAGTCGTTGGATGGAAGTGAAATGATCTCAGTCGTCCATTGGTTAACTATTTAAACAGCTTCCCCTGTTCAGATCTGGGGTCGCGTCTTCGCAGCTCGTAGCTCAGTTTCTCACTTGTTCTTCGTTTTCTTCGGCGATTTCTCCATCTGAAGGCGTGGTCAACTCGATCACCACCTTGGAGCGAGGTCTGGATCATTGGAAGAAGCTTTAATGGAATTTCTATCTCGGATTTGCATCAGAACAGGGGCTAAGTGAGGGTTTCATCAGTTTCTGATTTCTGATCTATTTCATTGCGATTTTGTGCTGTTTTCTTCAATCGGAGCAATCTGGAGGGTCTCTGGAGCACTCTGATCATCACCCAATCTTCATAGCATTCCAACTGCGTGCAAATTTGTGAGCAGATCTGAAATTGGAGCTAATTTTCCATTAATTTGCGAGTTGAAGGGGTTCTTGGCTTGCCCTTGTGTGACGGCAAGGAGGTCTTGAAACATGGGAAGGATCGAGACTTAGTTGTTTACTGAATTTCAATTTCTAATGATGTAATTTCCATTTCTGCAACATTTCTGTTTCTGCACTCAATTTAGCTGCTTAAGTTTCATTTTCTGAATTGTTTCTTTGTTAATGAGAGTTAAATTCTGCAAGTAGATAGCTAGTGAACTTGTTCAGTGATCAATTGTATTCAATTTTAGTCTATTTCCTGTTTGTTGCTTGCGTATCAACTTGTTGTAGCTGCGTATCAGTTTTTACCCTGTTTCTGCAATTTCCAGCTTAGTAAAGTTTAGCTCTCGGATTGGTTCTGTTTCAATCAGTTTCAATTCTGAAAATAGTATTAGATATAAGCCTGATAGTGAGCAATTAGATTTAATTTCAGTCTATTTCACATTTCATTGCTTGTGTGCCAGATTGTTGCTGCATTCTAATTTTTTTTATGTTGTATATCAGTTTTATTCCCTGCTGCATATCAGTTTTATTTTCTGTGAGCATTTTTGAATTTTGTATCAAGATTGTTTTAGTTTTATTGTCTGAATTTCCATTGTAGCTGGTTGATTCTCAAAAGGGTTTAGTTTTATTCTGCAGTAGCTCTCAGCCTGTGCGTATCAGGTTGCATAATTCTGCAAGTTCAGTTTCGTTTCAGAAATTTCAACTAAAGCTTATGAGTTTGTGCCAAGTAAACATGAGTTTTACTTAAGCTTTCCTGATCCTTAGGATAGAGCATTAATTCCAGCTCAGTTGCTTGTCTCGTGTCCAACTTGTTGCCAAATTTCTGCACACAGTTCTGCATTCCTGCATATAGGTTCAGTTTTAAGTTTGAGTCTGAATAGAACAGTCCTTGCTCTTCAATTCTACCTTCATTCCTACATTCACAAATTCTAAATTGATTGGTTATAATTCCTGTATTTAGTTTCAGAAACTTCGGCATTTACTTCTTATCAATTTGTTTTGGATTGCTTTGCCTTGGTTTGTTTTAATTTTGATTCATGAAGCAGATGTTTGCATTAGTTTAAGTTGAAAATGTCAGCATCGTTTTGATTATCTTGCTTAGCATTTGTTTTGCAATTTGAAATCAGATTGGTTTCCAAAATTGGTTAAGTCATTAGTTGGTTAATTTTTCCATTAGTTGAGTCTTTAGTTGCAAATTCCTAGTTTAAGTTTGCAAAGTTAATTTTTTTTTCTTCCTTTTCATTGCATTTTCTTGTCTATTTGAAGCCAAACACCAGATTTAAATTTGAAACCCAAAAAAAAAAATATTAACGACACATAAATTCAAGCTCGAGTCGAACCATCTCAACTAGCCCAAGGAAAAATACGACCTGTGGCCCCTTTACTACGCTTTTATTCTTTGATTGCAAAAAGGGTTTCCAGTATTTATAAATCTCTAAATTTGAGACCCACATTCGTGACACCTAGTTTGGGCTAATCAGGCACCGGAGGTTAGCACATGTCAACATGAAGAATATCCGGAAGTTGGCCAACAAAGGATTAGTTCATGGCTTACCAAGCATCAAGTACGAAAAAGAAAAGATTTGTGATGCATGTCAAATGGGTAAGCAAATAAAATCTGCACATAAAGGTAAGAGCGCTGTAAGTACATCTAACGCTTTAGATTTACTTCATATGGATTTATTTGATTGTAGCACTATCATATCATTGAATGGAAGTAGATATTGCTTTGTTATCATTGATGATTTTACTAGATATACATGAACGAACTTTCTTAAATATAAGGATTAAACCTTAGATATTTTCATTTCTTTTTGTAGAAGGGTTGAAAATGAAAAATCATCAACAATTAAGACAATTAGGAGTGATCATGGAGGTGAATTTCAAAACCAACGGTTTTTAGAATTTTGTCAAGATAGAGGTTATAGACATGAGTTCTCCAATCATAGAACACCACAACAAAATGATGTTGTAGAGAGGAAGAACCGTGTTCTACAAGAAGCTGCACGATGCATGCTTAATGAGTACTCACTACCGAGTTACTTATGGGTTGAAGCTGTAAACACAGCTTGCTACGTGCAAAATTGAGTTCTCTTACATAGATTCTTAGAAAAGACTCTCCATGAACTTTGGTTTGGAAAACCACCTACGGTTAAACACCTTAGGGTGTTTGGTTGTAAGGTGTTCATCCTAAACACTAAGGATCACCTTGGAAAGTTCACGGCAAAGGCTGATGAAGGGATACTAGTCGGGTACTCCCTCATTAGCAAAGCGTATCGAGTCTACAACAAGAAATCTAGATTGGTTGAAGAGTCTTCTGATGTGATTTTTGAAGGAATTCCGAAGGCCAATGAACAACCAGAAGATGAAGTCTAATTCGAACTTAGGAGACTAAGTTTGAATGAGACTCCAAATGTTGTTGATGTTGATGAATCTGATGATGTGAGCCTAGACAACCCATAGGTCAGCCGGATCCTGAGGCTGAGCTTGTGTCTAGTGAAACCATTCGAGAAGCACCACCAACACCTAGGCAAACTAGATTAACCTCTAGTCATCCCCAAGACCAAATTGTTGGAGACATCTATCATGGGGTTAGAACTAGATCATTCTTTAGGAATGAGGCTAATGAAGTTGCTCTAAATTCTGAAATTGAACCTAGAAAAATTGATGAAGCATTAAATGATCCCGATTGGATCATTGCAATGCAAGATGAACTAGGTCAATTCGAAAGAAGTCAAGTTTGGGACTTAGTCCCTAGACCTAAGAAGACCACCATCATTGGAACCAAATGGGTCTTCATGAATAAATTAAATCATAAGAGAGAAATCATTAGAAATAAGGCACGCTTAGTAGCCAAGGGTTATAGTCAAGTTGAAGGCCTTGATTATGATGAGACCTATGCTCCCGTGGCATGATTAGAGTTCATCCGATTAATGTTTGCATTTGCAGCACATCGAGGTTTCAAGTTATATCAAATGGATGTCAAATCAGCCTTTCTAAATGGCTTAATTAGAGAAGAGGTTTATGTTGAACAACCTCCGGGGTTTGAGAGTACCGAATTCTCAAACCACGTGTTCAAGCTCAAGAAAGCACTTTATGGCCTTAAACAAGCACCCCGAGCTTGGTATGAGCGGTTGTCGACATTCCTAATTGAGAAAGGCTTTGTAAGAGGCCAAATAGACCCTACACTGTTTCTACGGAGAGATGGTGATAATATTTTTGTAGCCCAAGTATATGTCGATGACATAATTTGTGGCTCAAACAACAAGAGCTATTTAAATGAGTTCATTAGACACATGGAGAGTGAATTTGAAATGAGTCTAGTGGAGGAGTTGACTTTCTTCCTTGGACTTGAAATCAAACAAACCCGAGATGGGATCCATGTGCACCAATCGAAATACACACAAGAGATGCTTCGAAAATTCAACATGAGTGATTCAAAAGAGGTAACCACTCCCATGGCTACAAACACAAGATTAGACAATGATGAGAGTGGTAAACCCGTTGATTTGACTCAATTTCGGAGCATGATAGGTAGTTTGCTATACCTCACAGCTAGTCGACCTGATATTCTTTTCGCTGTGGGTATGTGCACTAGGTATCAAGTTTGCGCCAAGGAATCTCACTTAGTTGCTGTTAAGAGGATTTTGAGATATCTTAAAGGCACAATTGGAGTTGGTCTTTGGTACCCCCGTACCGAATCATTTGACCTAATTGGCTATACCGATTCTGACTTTGCTGGATGTATGTTGGATCAAAAAAGCACGAGTGGGGGTTGCCAATTTCTAGGATCATCTCTAGTTAGTTGGTCAAGTTGGAAGCAACATTGTGTTGCTCTCTCCACGACCGAGGCAGAATATATTGCTATGGGAGAGAGTATATCGCAATTGTTGTGGATGATTCATACTCTAGAGGACTATGAATTGAGTTACAAAGGTGTGCAAGTGTTGTGTGACAACATTAGCACAATTAATCTAACCAAAAATCCAGTCCATCACTCTAGGACTAAGCATATTGAAGTGCGTCACCACTTCATTAGAGATCATGTTGCTAGAGGAGACGTCGTACTCTCTTACGTAGAGTCCAAATCAAATTTAGCAGACATTTTCACTAAACCACTCCCCGAAAATGAGTTTAGCTTCTTAAGAAGGGAGTTGGGAATGTGTCGCGCTTCATAGGTTTCAAAATGCATTCAAAACCCTTCATGATTAGTTCTAATTGTTGGGATACAATTGGGTAACTTTGGGGACATCTCACACAAACTATAAGGTTTACCAAAACGTTTTTGTTTGCTAGAAATGGGGTGAGATGTTAGGATCAACTCAATTTCTCAAAATGTCAATGCATCCCTTGAGAAATTAAGTTGACGAGATAAAAATCACATCGGTGACCAAGTATGGGGAAAACCAATGCATAACACATGTGTATTTGGCTTCATGATCATACTTGGACATTCCAATCAAGGAAACTTGATTGGAAACCTGAATTTGACTCAATCTTGATTGAAACTGATTGAATGATTGTTGATTGAGTTTGACTCCACTGGGGTGGAGCAAAGTGATTTGTTCGAACCATAAGAACTTTTGATCCTTGTTTAGCGATCAATTATAGTCAAAGGATCACTTCCAATATCGATATCATTCATCAGATCCCTTCAAGAATCGTGTAAAAATATGAAACTGTAAATTTCAGATCATATCAAGGAGTATCAGGAACCCTGATCGGTCACTGGACCGATCAGGCGTAGGGCTGATCGGTCCCCGGACCGATCTGGCTCCCTCCTGTGGTGATCAGTCCACAGACCGATCAGAGGGGTCACAGAGACTTAACGAAATTCTGTCCAAACACTCTGTGCTAGCCTGGATCGGTCCCCGGACCGATCTGGCACCCTGTGGTGATCGGTCCACAGACCGATCAGGGAGCTTTCCGAATATCATCCGACCCTACTATTCGCTTCCTGAACGATCAGCCGATCGATCAGGAGCCTGCCTGATCGATCACCCGACCGATCAGGACCAGGCCAGTCCGATCAGGCTGAAGCCTGATCGGTCTGAGCGCTTCCAGATCGAATGGTGATCCGTTCGATCACATTAAATTTCGGTTGGTGGACCGATCCACCAACCTAATGTCTTCACGAAAACCCCTCATCTCCCAAGCCCTAACGCCGAACCTCACTACGTGCGCCTCTTCAACCTGTGCGAGAGCCTTCCTAGCGTCTCCTTCCTCCTCTTGCGAGTAAGCTTGTGTGCGCGCGCGTGCGATCCTGAGAAGATTTCCTGCAAGCTTTTCCTTGTCTTCTGCAAGTTCCTCTTTCACTCAAGGTTTTGCGCTCATCTCTTACGCCGAGAACTTTCTCCAACGCGAGCTCTCCTTCCAGCCTTCAAGATCCTCTCAAATCAACTTCAATGGCACCTAAGTAAGTATTTTTGGTTAGTTTATCTTACAAATCAACTCATAGATTATTAGTTTGTGCTAATCAAAATTTTTATGTTATGGTGCTTGCCGTGACCTTGCCTATGCCATGAACTACACTCTATCACATCTCTTTATTATTTCATTTTTGATCAAATCTTATATTTGTATCAACCTGGTGCCATGACCTTATGTTTCTGTCATAACCCTTCTTTGTCATGTCACTGATTAAATCTATCTTCAAATGATCAATTCTATCTTATGATTATTATTTTGTGATCAAATCTTGGTTAAACCTATGTTCATGTGGTTGATTCAACTCTTGCCATGATCTATTCAAACCTTTAGAAAATCATCTAAGGGAAAGGAATCAGTGGAGGGTAGCTCGCGGGGCAAAGCCCCTTCCTCATCAGCATCCACCCGAAGGCATCAGCCTTCCTCGAGTTCTCACTTTCCCAATGCCGCCTGTGAACAGGCTTTTCAATCACGCACATTCAAGTTACTCACATGCTGATCTATTGATGTTCCCTTTCTGACCGAGCACTGCCCTGTCATCATGGAAATAGTCACTTTTTACAATCTTGGCTTTCTCCTTTCTCTTGAAAGGACTATCAATTATGACCTTGTCTCCGAGTTTTACAACAACCTTCAGCAAGGACCTCAGGGGGGCTTCGAATTCACCACTCGCGTAGCAAAGAGAAATCTTGATTTCTCTTATGAGATTCTAGTGGAGTACCTAGGCGGTCGACGATCACCTAACCTGTATTCGATCTATCCCGAGCTCCCTGATCCTCTATTGGCTCCTTTTGCGGACGTCACCCCTGACTCTATATATCAGCATTTCTTTGGCCATCCCCGCCCAGTCGGGCTTGATGAGTTAGGTCCTGATTTTCCGACCTTTGCGGCACTCCGCCTCTCTCCTACCGATTATGTACTCTTCAAGATCATTACAAATTGTATCCTACCTATCACTTCCAAGCCCTTAACTGAGTTCCGACCTTATCATTGCCTGATGCTCTACGGCATGCACCGCCGCATGGACTTCGATATCATGGAGATAGGGGTGAGCAAAAATTCGGAAAACCCGAATTAACCGAACCGAACCAACCGAATTTTGAAATTCGGTTCGGTTAATTCGGTTTTCGATTTTTTTCTCAAAATTCGGTTCGGTTTTCGGTTCGGTTTTCGGTTTTAAATTTTGTAATTCGGTTAAACCGAATAAATCGAATAAGAATATTAATTTAATTATTTTTTCTTTAAAAATATAATTAAATTAAATAAAATCTTATTTTTTTTATTAAAATCAAATAAAATTTTAAAATTTCGGTTAAATCGGTTAATTCGGTTAAAAACCGAATTAACCGATATTTTATCGGTTCGGTTTTCTCAATTTTTATTAAGAAATTCGGTCGGTTCGATTTTTTTTTAAAAATATCGATTTATTCGGTTTTCGGTTTATTCGGTTCGGTTTTAACCGAATACTCACCCCTACATGGAGAGCATCTTTCAGTCCATTTTATCCTATCGAGAGCCGAGCCGCCGCACAGTCTATATGCCATTTGGTCATGTCATCACCGACTGGCTTATGTCAGTAGGTGTTGATGTCACCAAGGGCAGGACAGTGCCCATGGTCCGACAGGATTGCATACTTGGCCGGCGGGCATTTGCCAAGTCGGCATCATCATACAGGATCGCGATGGGGTTTTGGTTTGGAAGGACGGGAGGGGACTTGGCGAGCTTCCTGGAGGTCCACACTTTCAGGTACCAGCAGATGCTATTGCACCTCAGGAGGCTCCCGCCGCTGCTGCTGCTGATTACGACTATGAGTCGGACCCAGATCTACGATGGTAGATTTCTGAGCTGGATCAGACGATCCAGCATGATCTTCACATACGAGAGCTCTATCGGGAGGAGATCCGTTCAGGGTTCCGATCTTTCGACCGCAGACTGACCGCGGTGGAGTCGGATGTCTCCGGGGTCCGCACTTTACAGCAGACGTGGTATGATGAGTGGCGCCAACACACATTCCCTGGAGGTGCGCCCTCTACCAGTACTGCACTGGGGCCTGTTGTTCCTGATGATGTGGACGACCCTATGCAGGCTGATCCCCCCGCTGATGATTGATATACTCTGCCTCTGTTTGTGATTTGATGCCATCTGACTGTTTGGTTGTATGACTTTCGGGTTGTATGCCCCATGACTTGACTTTTATGGCCTTGTGCCACATTTGCTTTGACTTTGATGCATTGATATGCATATGATTAGTTGTCTGGTTTTGATGCATTTGACTATGACTAGTTTTTGCTTAATGATGCATCTGATATTTTTCATGAATTTCATATTTGCCTTACCATGATTTGATTGTTGGCATATATGTGTGTTCACATGATTACTATCTGCGTGTATGTCGTTTTATTCATGATTTTGCTTATGATGCCCTGCCCATATGATACATATGCTAGTTGCGCCATGCCTTATCTTTGTCATATGTATTCATATGTTTATCAAAATAAATCATTCATACCTGTGTTGTTTTGGGATACCCCTAGGGTTGAGGGAGGAGTATGGTTAAACTTAACAGCCCCTCTAGACCCTTTTCGATGTTCGACAAAGGGGGAGAGGGTGGTTGGTTAAGTTTAGGATGATCATGTTATAGGGGGAGGATCCTGATTCCCCTATGATTCTGAATTTGAGAAAATTGATTGAGAATCCCTAAACTTAAAATCGGGTTGTCAAACAACAAAAAGGGGGAGATTGTTGATGCAGTTTGACCCTGATTGTTGTTTTGGTGTTGACATCGATTTTAGTTTAGGTTGATGATTATGATTATGATTAAGTCCTGATCGAGGATTAGGCATGGTATGAAAAATCCTAGCTTGGAGGGCTAGGTGTTGGAAAATCCTAACCTGGAGGGTTAGGTGTGGAAAATCCTACCTTGGAGGGCTAGGTGTGTGGAAAAGTCCTAATTCGGAAGGATTGGGTGAAAAGTCCTAGCTTGGAGGGCTAGGTGAAAAGTCCTAACTTGGAGGGTTAGGTGAAAATTCCCAACTTGGAGGGTTAGATGAAAAAGTCCTGGCTTGGAGGCTCAGGTCCTAGCTTGGAGGGCTAGGTGTGGAAAAGTCCTAATTCGGAAGAGTTGGGTGAAAAGTCCTAGCTTGGAGGGCTAGGTGAAAAGTCCTAACTTGGAGGGTTAGGTGAAAAGTCCCAACTTGGAGGGTTAGGTGAAAAAGTCCTGGCTTGGAGGGTCAGGTCCTAGCTTGGAGGGCTAGGTCTGGAAAAGTCCTAATTCGGAAGGGTTGGGTGAAAAGTCCTAACTTGGAGGGTTAGGTGAAAATTCCCAACTTGGAGGGTTAGGTGAAAATGTCCAAGCTAGGAGGGCTAGGTTGGATGAAATCCTAGCTTGGAGGGCTAGGTTTGAGTCCCTGGATCGGTCTGGTGACCGATCAGGGAAGTTGGCACGCTGCTCCTTCGTGGATCGGTCCGGTGACTGATCCAGCGATGACTGATCGGTCTGGTGACCGATCAGGGAGCGCACAGTGAGGTTGGGAACCTACTGTGTGGCTCCTGATCGGTCTGGTGACCGATCAGGGAGCAGGCCAGGGAGCAGGCCGTTGCCTCGCTGCTTGGCTCCTGATCGGTCCGGTGACTGATTAGGGAACAGGCAGTTCACTCACTGCCTTGCTCCTGATCGGTCTGGTGACCGATCAGGGAGCACATAGTGAGTTGAGTTCCCCCGCTGATCAGCTCCTGAATGGTCTGGTGACCGATCCACGACTTAGGATCTGATTTTCGCGGTTACTGTTTACTCAGAAGTGGACCGATCAGGCTTGAGCCTGATCGGTCAGGGAGCTACCTGATCGGTCTGGTGACCGATCAGGCTTCACTCTGATTGGTCTGGTGACCGATCAGGCCTGTGTCATCGCGAAAGCTGGGAGTCCCAGTAAAGTGGTGGATCGGTCTGGTGACCGACCCACAGACCCTGGATCGGTCCGGTGACCGATCACTTTAATTCAAAATGCACTGTCAGACGCTCTGATCACGTCTGAACGTATCTGATTCTCTGCGCTTAACCTTTGATACTTGATTTGCTGCTTGATATGTTGTGCTAATACTCTGATTGAGCTGCAGGTGACAGGGGAGGATTCAAACACTCAAGGAGAGTCAATGGAGGCCTTTCCTTGGAGCAGGTTTGTCCATTTGCCATCTTAGGTTGCAACGGCTGGAGTTGATAAGTGCTATTTTGTTGATTATTTTAATTGCTAAAATCCATGTTTGACCCATGTTTTACTTGCTTAATTGTGATTTTACCCTAGGTTTTAGAACTTACTTCTATTTTGGACTTAATTGTAAATTTATACATATTTGGATTATTTGGCCACTAAATTTTTGATCTATTTTTGTAGGCATGAAAGGTTCATGGACCTAGGGCATACTGGGCCAAACTTGTGTCGGAAGTGGACCCGGATCGAGTTATCAAGCTTCGGATTAATCCGGGTCGTCCGATTCAAAAGCGGCTAGATCTGAGCCATCCGGGACCATCTGAAGTAATCCGAGCTAGGGTTATGGTTGATCAAGCACTCTGATCAAGATCTGAAGGTTTCATCCCAATCAGAGCTCAATCAACCATTGGATCAAGCTCGGAGGGCTCTAGATCGTCCATTCAAAGATTAAGTTGATCTGGACCATCCGTTGTACATCTGGACGATCCGAGCTACCATGAGGTAGATCCTGACCCTTGATCAACATCATCAAAATTTGGGCCATATCGGATGAAGATCAGCCGTTGGATTTTCTCAATTCAATCTGAACCGTCCAATGCCAAGTACTTAAGCAAAATTCTGTGCAGCTTCCTTCCTCGTCGCGTCTCCGCCGTAGTTTCTTCCTTCTTCGTGTTCTTAGCTTTCTTCAGCTGTTCCTTCAATCCAAAGGGGCGCGACCCCTCAATTTCTTCACTAAATCGAGTTCTAGGTCAGTGGAAGGGTTCTCGGTGAATTTCCAGCTCTCAATTGCCCAAGAACAGAGCTTTTGTGAGGTCTCCGGAGTTTTGCCATCTGATTTCGTCAACATCGGCTGCGCATCATTTCATCACCCTGAGTAGTTCAGAGGGGTTCCCTGGAGTGCTCGGATCAATCCCAAATCATCATCGCAGCTGAGTTGAAGGAATTGGATGGGTTTTCGGATTTGAGCAGAGATGAGCTGGTTTTGAATCGCAGATGTTGTTTTCCATCGATTTGCTTAGCTTACGGGTTCAAGGCTCACACTTGCGTGACGAACAAGGAGTACTCAAGCTAGGGAGTGATTGAGGAGTAGATTTCTTATTGCAATTTCAGTTTTCTTAGCTGTAATTTAAATTCTACCGTCTATTCTGTTTTTGAATGTTTGTATCAGCTACCTTAGTTTCGATTTTGAGTTGTTTTTGCTTTAATTAGTGGTTCGAATCTTTTCTTCCATCAGTTAGCTAGCTTGTTTAGTTAACACTTCGCTTAATTTTATTTGCCTTGCAATTTCATGCTTTCGTATCAGTTTTTGTTTCCTGTTCTGCGTATCAGATTCAATAGCTATTTAGTTTCAGTTTTATGAATTGTTCAGTGGTAATTAAGTTTCAGTAATTAGTTAGGCAGTTTGTAGTGAGCAATTGAAATTAGTTTAGTTGTTTCGTAGCTAAGTTTCATTTCTGAAATTCCATTAGCTGTTGTGTATCAGCCCCATTGCTGCGTGCCAGTTTTCCTGCTTGTAGCGTATCAATTTGTCATTTCTGTAATTCAATCTCCATGTCTGCCATTCTTAGTTAGCACTTCGGAATTTCTAATTCGTGAGCTTAGTTTTGTCTGAATTGAATTGAACATCAGAAATTAGAACTTAATTTCAGCTTGTTGTGTTTCCATTACCCATTCCGCAAGTTTCATTTCCATCTCTGCTTGTCTGCATTCGGTTTCTGAATAGTTAGACCATTTCTGCAGATTGAATCCAGTTGACATTAGCTATTCTGAATTTTATCTGAACGTTAGATTGGAGCATGTGATCTAAAAGGCTTGGTTGACTCTGAATTCAATTTACTGCATCTCGGCATTTTGGTTTCTGAATTGTTGCTGCATTTTACCTTCATTCCGGCATTTCTGAATTCAGTCTCTCATGAAAATGTTTCTGAATTAGTCAGCTCTGCTTCTGAAATCTTCATGTTTATCACTTTCGCAGCTAGCTTCGAGCATTTGTCCTCAATTGACTTGTTTGGTTTTACATCCAATTTATTGCTGCAATTTCTGCATATGATCTCTGATTTTCTGCATCCAATTTCTGAATTAAGTCTGTTCTTGCCTTGATCAGTCTCGGATTTCAATCTCTTCATTCACACGTGCAGATAACTTCATTGGCAGCATATCTATCCAAGCTGCATTGATCAATTAAAAAGTCTGCAGCTAGTTTTAATCTTTAGCACATCAGATTTTTTCTCCTCTTGGTATCAAGTTGTTCCTTTGCTGCACTTTTGTATCAAGTAAAGACTTGGCATTAAGTTTGTAGCTGTTTGGTTATAGAATGATTTGCATTTGATTTGTTTGGATGTGTAATTCCTGAAGCAGCTCTTTAAATCAGTATCAATCAGAATCTGGATTGATTTGATAACAGATTTGATTTCCAAATTGGACAAGGTTGCATTAGTTGGATAAATTGTTCATTGGTTGAGTTATTGATTGCCATGACTTGTTTAGCTTATTAGCTAAGTTCCTTTAATTTCATGCGATTTCATTTTAGATTGCAAACCTAAAACCCAAATCACATTCGAAACCCAAATCACA
>JAGFNQ010003610.1:191772-246759 GCA_024364735.1 Boesenbergia rotunda | reverse complement strand
TAGGACAAGAGTAGACAATATTTATCAAGTTTCATTTAAAAGTGCTACTAATGTTTCTGCTAAGTGTTTCATGTCAAAAGAAGAAGAGTCCACCCTTTGGCACCGGAGGCTAGCACATGTGAACATGAAGAACATCCGGAAGTTGGCCAACAAGGGACTAGTCCGTGGCTTACCAAGCATCAAGTATGAAAAAGACAAACTTTGTGATGCATGTCAAATGGGTAAGCAAACAAAATCTGCACATAAAGGTAAAAGCGCTGTAAGTACTTCCAATGCATTAGATTTACTTCATATGGATCTATTTGATTGTAGTACCATCATATCATTGAATGGAAGTAGATATTGCTTTGTTATCATTGATGATTTCACTAGATATACATGGACTTACTTTTTAAAATATAAGGACCAAACCTTAGATATTTTCATTTCTTTTTGTAGAAGAGTTGAAAATGAAAAATCATCAACCATTAAGACGATTAGAAGTGATCATGGAGGTGAATTTCAAAATCAAAGGTTTTTAGAATTTTGTCAAGATAGAGGTTATAAGCATGAGTTCTCTACTCATAGGACACCACAACAAAATGGTGTTGTAGAGAGGAAGAACCGTGTTCTACAAGAGGCTGCACGAAGCATGCTTAATGAGTACTCACTCCCGAGTTACTTATGGGCTGAAGCTGTAAATACAGCTTGCTATGTGCAAAACCGAGTCCTCATTCATAGGTTTCTAGGAAAGACTCCCCATGAACTTTGGTTTGGGAAACCACCTACGGTTAAACACCTTAGGGTGTTTGGTTGTAAGGTGTTCATCCTAAACACCAAGGACCACCTTGGAAAGTTCACGGCAAAGGCTGATGAAGGGATACTAGTCGGGTACTCCCTCGTTAGTAAAGCCTACCGAGTCTACAACAAGAAATCTAGATTAGTTGAAGAGTCTTCTGATGTGGTCTTTGAAGAAATTCCAAAATCAAGTGACCAATCAGAAAATGTAGAAGGAGTTCAACTCGAACTTAGGAGACTAAGTTTGAATGAAACTCCAAGTGTTGTTGATGGTGATGAGTCTGATGACGGTGAACCTAGACAACCCATTGATCAGCCGGATCCTGAGGCTGAACTTGTGTCTAGTGAACCCGTTCAAGAAGCACCACCAACTCCTAGGCAAACTAGATTAGCCTCTAGTCATCCCCAAGACCAAATTGTTGGAGACATCCATCATGGGGTTAGAACTAGATCATTCTTCCGGAATGAGGCTAATGAAGTTGCCCTAATTTCCGAAATTGAACCTAGGAAAATTGATGAAGCATTAAATGATCCCGATTGGATCATTGCAATGCAAGATGAACTAGGTCAATTTGAAAGGAGTCAAGTTTGGGACTTAGTCCCTAGACCCAAGAAGACCACCATTATTGGAACCAAATGGGTCTTCAAGAACAAATTGAACCATAAGGGAAAAATCATTAGAAACAAAGCATGCTTGGTAGCCAAGGGTTATAGTCAAGTTGAAGGCCTTGATTATGATGAGACCTATGCTCCCGTGGCACGATTAGAGTCCATCCGATTGATGCTTGCATTTGCGGCACATCGTGGCTTCAAATTATTCCAAATGGATGTCAAATCAGCCTTTCTAAATGGTTTGATTAAAGAAGAGGTCTATGTCGAACAACCTCCGGGGTTTGAGAGTACCGAATTCCCAAACCACGTGTTCAAGCTCAAAAAGGCACTTTATGGCCTTAAACAAGCACCCCGGGCTTGGTATGAGCGGTTGTCGACATTCTTGATTGAGAAGGGCTTCGTTAGAGGCCAAATAGACCCTACACTATTTCTACGAAGAGATGGTGACAATATATTTGTAGCCCAAGTATATGTCGATGACATAATTTGTGGCTCAAATAATAAGGGCTATTTAAATGAGTTCATTGGACACATGGAGAGTGAGTTTGAAATGAGTCTAGTGGGAGAGTTGACTTTCTTCCTTGGACTTGAAATCAAGCAAACTCGCGATGGTATCCATGTGCACCAATCAAAGTATACACAAGAAATGCTTCGAAAATTCAATATGAGTGATTCAAAAGAGGTAACCACTCCCATGGCGACAAATACAAGATTAGACAATGATGAGAGTGGTAAACCCGTTGATTTAACTCAATATCGAAGCATGATAGGTAGTTTGCTATACCTCACAGCTAGTCGACCAGATATCCTATTTGCTGTGGGTATGTGTGCCAGGTTTCAAGTTTGTGCCAAGGAATCTCATTTAATTGCTGTTAAGCGAATTTTGAGATATCTCAAGGGCACAGTTGGTGTAGGTCTATGGTACCCCCGTACTGAATCATTTGATTTAATGGACTATACGGATTCCGACTACGCTATATGTAAGTTGGACCGGAAAAGCACAAGTGGGGGTTGCCAATTCTTAGGTTCGTCCTTAGTAAGTTGGTCAAGTCGGAAACAACACTGTGTTGCTCTCTCCACGACTGAGGCAGAATATATCGCCATGGGAGAGAGCGTATCACAACTGTTGTGGATGATACATACCCTAAAGGACTATGGATTGAGTTACAAGGGTGTGCAAGTGTTATGTGATAACATAAGCACAATTAACTTAACCAAAAATCCAGTCCATCATTCTAGGACCAAACACATTAAAGTAAGACACCACTTCATTAGGGATCATGTAGCTAGGGGAGATATTGTACTCTCACATGTAGAGTCCAAATCAAATCTAGCTGACATTTTCACTAAACCACTCCTGGAAAATGAATTTTGTTTTCTAAGACGGGAGTTGGGAATGTGTCATGCTTCATAGGGTTGAGTGGTATTTAAAACCTTCCATGATTATTTCAAATTGTTGGGAAACAATTGGGTAACCTTGGGGACATCTCACACAAACTATAAGGTTTAACAAAATATTTTTGTTTGCTAGAAATGGGGTGAGATGTTAGGATCAACTCAATTTCTCAAAATGTCAATGCATCCCTTGAGAAATCAAGTTGACGAGATAATAATCACGGTGGTGACCAAGTATGGGGAAAACCATTGCATAACACATGTGTATATGGCTCCATGATCATATTTGGACATTCCAATCAAGGAAACTTGATTGGAAACCCGAATTTGATACAAACTTAATTGGAATTGCTTGAATGATTGTTGATTGAGTTTGATTCCATTTGGATGGGTCAAAGTGATTGTTGAACCTATAAGAACCTTTGATCTTTGCTCAGGGATCAACTTTAGTCATGAGATCATGTCCAATCTCGATAAACTTCATCAGATCTCGTTGGAAAAGTTCTAAGAATCTGAAACTGAATGTTTCAGATCGTGTCAGGGACTATCAGGAACCCTGATCGGTCACCGGACCGATCAGGCCTAGGGCTGACCGGTCCCCGGACCGATCAGGATTTATCCTCTGACGATCGGTCCACTGACCGATTAAAGAGGAAGCAGTGACTGTCCAAAATCTGATCAAGTGTACTGAGCTAGCCTGGATCGGTCCACGGACCGATCTGGCACCCTATGGTGACTGGTCCACAGACTGATCAGGGAGCTCAGAGGTTTCTCTCCAGACCCTACTGTTCGTGTCCTGATCGGTCACCCGACCGATCAGGATCCGGTCAGTCCGATCAGGCCAGAGCCTGATCGATCTGAGTGCGATCAGATCGAACGGTGATCCGTTCAGACGCATTAAATTCTGGTTGGTGGACCGATCCACCAACCGATTAACTTTACGAAAACCACTTATCGGCCGAACCCTAGCGCCGAAAACCCTTCTTGCGCGACCCTGTGTGAGCGAGAGTGTTCCGGCGTCTCCCTCTGTCTCGTGCGTGTAAGCTCTTGCCAAGAGCATCTCTCTGTTCCCTGCAAGTTCCCTACCTGCCTCAAATTCTCTGCGTACGAGGGCTTCTCTTGTGCAGACTCCTCCCTCTCAACCTGCAGAAACCAGCTTCTGCCTCTCTTGCACAAGCTCCTCTAATGGCACCAAAGTAAGTTCTTACCTTGGTTTCTTCCTGCAAATCAGTCTATAATATTTGTTTGTGAAGCTAACCATGTTTTGGTTCTTGTTCTTGCTGTTGTACCGTGACCCTACTGCACTTGCCGTGAACCATCTTTCCATACTTTATCATATGAACAAATCTATCGTTTATTTCATTTTCTATCTCTGATTGGGTGTTATCTTATATGATCGATTCTTGATTTGGTCTGTGTTCACCTTGCCAAATTGATTCAATCATAATTGTACAATCAATTTACCTCCTTAGGAGATCTTCCAAGGGCAAGGAAGCTGCTGAGGGCAGCTCGAGGGGGAAAGCCCCTTCCTCCTCTGCCCCTTCCAGAAGGTCACAACCTTCTTCTAGCTCCTGGTTCCCAAATGCGGCCTGTGAACAGGCCTTTCAAGCAAGGACCTTCAAGCTATTACCCTGTCGATCCATTGATGTTCCCTTCCTAACTGAGTACTGCCCCTCTGTCATGGAGATTGTCATGTACTACAATCTGGGTTTTCTTCTTTCCTTGGAACGGACCATAAACTACGACCTAGTCTCTGAATTCTACAACAACCTACAACAAGGTCCTCAAGGGGGTTTCGAGTTCACTACTCGTGTTGGGAAGATGAACCTCAATTTTTCATATGAGATTTTAGCAGAGTACTTAGGTGGTCGACGATCACCTAACCTCTACTCACTCTATCCCGAGCTCCCTGATCCTCTACTAGCACCGTTTGCAGATGTTACCCCCGACTCCATCTATCAGCACTTCTTTGGTCATCCTCGCCCTGCCGGGCTTGATGAGTTGGGACCAGTCTTTCCTACTTTTGCTGCCCTTCGACTTGCTTCAGCTGACTACGTCCTTTTCAAGATCATTACTAATTGCATCTTACCCATTACTTCAAAGCCTTTGGCCGAGATCCGACCCTACCACTGCCTCATGCTCTACGGCATGCATCGCCGGATGGACTTTGATATTATGGAGAGCATTTTTCAGTCTATCCTAGCCTACCGTGAGCCTAGCCGTCGCACGGTTTATATGCCTTTTGGTCATATCATCACTGATTGGCTTATGTCAGTTAGTGTTGATGTCACCAAGGGCAGGACCATGCCCATGGTTAAGCAAGATTGTCGGTTGGGTCGGCGAGCTTTTGCAAAGTCTAGGATTATCATTCGTGAGCGAGATGGGGTTTTGGTGTGGAAGGATGGGCGCAGACTTGGTGATCTTCCTGGTGGAGCACCACATTTTCAGGCACCACCCGAGGCTGCTGCACCACATGAGGCTCCTGCTGCTGACGCTGAGTATGACGATGAGCCCGAGCCAGATCTTCGCTGGCAGATCGCGGAGCTGGATCAGACCTTCCAACAGGATTTTCAGTTGAGAGAGGCTTACCGCGAGGAGGCCCGGTCATGGTTCAACTCGATTGAGCGCAGATTGACAGCGATTGAGACCGACGTCTCTGGGACCCGTGCCCTTCAGCAGACATGGTATGATGAGTGGCGCAGCCACACATTTCCAGAAGGTGCACCTTCTTCGAGTACTGCACCAGGGCCTTTTGCTCCTACTGATACCACGATAGATGATCTTACGCACGATGACGAACCCCCCCCCCCCCCCCCCCCCCCCCGCTGATTGTTGAGCTTGGATGTTTGTTGCCTCTTTTCATGCTTTGTGTACTTGACCTATTTGACTATTGGGTTGTATGCCCTTGACTTGCTTAGTGTGGCTTTGTGCCACACGTCTCTGGATTTCTATGTCTCTGGCTTGCATCGTGTTATGTCTTAGGATATTTTATGACCTGCTCTTTATGATGCTGATGCATGTTTTATCCTACTTCTTGTTGATGCTTTGCTATGTTATCTGCATATTTGATCCATAGCTATGTTCATGTCTATGCTACCATGCTCATATGACACATATGCCTGTTTAGCCATTTGATATCCTTTTGCCATATGTGATCGTATGCTTATCAATAGTCAATCATATTCTTGTTGATTTGAGATACCCCTAGGGTTGAGGGGGAGTATGGTTTAAACTTATAGCCCTTCTAGCTCCTTTTCGGTGTTCGACAAAGGGGAAGAGTGTTGGTTGGTTAAGTTTAGGTTGATCATGTTGTAGGGGGAGGATCTGGATTTCCCTATGATTCTAAATTTGGAAAACTTGATTGAGAATCCCTAAACTTAAAATCGGGTTGTCAAACAACAAAAAGGGAGAGATTGTTGATGCAGTCTGGCCCTGATTGGTGTTTTGGTGTTGACAACGATTTTAGTTTAGGTTGATGATTATGATTAGGTCCTGATCGAGGATTATGCATGATATGGAGAATCCTAGTCTTGAGGGATAGGTGTTGGAAAAATCCTAATCTGGAGGGTTAGGTGTAAGAAATCCTAGCTTGGAGGGCTAGGTGTTGGAAAAGTCCTAATTCGGAAGGGTTGGGTGAAAAGTCCTAGCTTGGAGGGCTAGGTGAAAAGTCCTAACTTGGAGGGTTAGGTGCAAATTCTCATCCTGGAGAATTAGGTGAAAAGTCCTGGCTTGGAGGGTCAGGTGCCTAGCTTGGAGAGCTAGGTTGGATGAAATTCTGACTCGGAAGGGTTGGGTGAAAAGTCCTAGCTTGGAGGGCTAGGTGAAAAGTCCTAGCTTGGAGGGCTAGGTGAAAAGTCCTAACTTGGAGGGTTATGTGCAAATTCCCAACTTGGAGAGTTAGATGGAAAAATCCTTAGCTTGGATGACTAAGGTGGATGAAAACTTAGCTTGGAGGGCTAAGTTTAAGTCCCTGGATCGGTCTGGTGACCGATCAGGGAATCTGGCACACTGCTCCATTGTGGATCGGTCAGGTGACCGATCCAGCAATGACTGATCGGTCTGGTGACCGATCAGGGAGCACACAGTGAAGTTGGGAACCTACTATGCTGCTCCTGATCGTTCCAGTGACCGATCAGGGAGTGCGTGTTTCACCCACTGCTTGGCTCCTGATCGGTCTGGTGATCGATCAGGGAGCAAACAGTGAGGTTGAGTTCCCCTACTGATCTGCACCTGATCGGTCTGGTGACCGATCAAGATCACTGTGCAGATCGTTCCAGAGAACGATCAAGCGTCGCAGGTTCATCTCTATGATCGACCAGGACGGAGCCTGATCGGTCTGGTCATGTTCTGATCGGTCTGGTGACCGATCAGGAGGTCTGAACTGCGAAGCTCAGAAATCGCCCAAGAAAGGGATGGATCGGTCGGGTGAACGATCCACAACCTGGGATCGGTCTGGTGATTGATCCAGGAGAGTCCCAAAGAAATCGCGATTTCTAATCGAGCGTTGGGGATCGATCAGGAAGGAGCCTGATCGGTCTGGACCCAGCCTGATCGGTCTAGTGACCGATCAGGAGTTGCTCTGATCGGTCGGGTGACCGATTACTTTAATTCAAATTGCACTGTCAGACGCTCTGATCGCGTCTGACCGTATCCGATTCGCTGCTGTTTGCCTCTGATATTTGATTTACTGTGTGATATACTGCTCTAACAGTCTGATTAAGCTGCAGGTGACAGGGGAGGATTCAAACACTCAAGGAGAAGCCAATGATGGCTTTCCTTGGAGCAGGTTTGTCCATTTCTCATCTCAGGTTGCAACGGCTGGAGCTGCAAGACTGAAGCAGCTGACTGAAGCTTGGCTGAGGGAGCTCAGGAAGTTCAGTAAGGGTTCAGTGGAAGCTGGCGTTGGCAGTGAGGCAGCTGGAGGCTACTGGAAATGAGGTCACTTGATGCTTAGTGGAGAATCAAAAGGGACGAGAGACAGCTTCGGTGAAGCAGAGTTCTACAGCTTGTGTTTTGAGTTCTTGCCGCCTTGAGTTCTCCACAACTGCTTGCTGTGTTCTTGAAGTTCCATCATTCTGAGCAAGCGATCGAGAAGCAATCATCCATTACTTGAGCGCTTGAAGGAGAGAACAAGAAGCTTGGAGTCCGACAGTGGGAAGACACGAAGAAGGGTTCTTGCGTGAGATCGCCACTGGGTGGAGCTCAGGAAGCTTGCTGTGTTCTTGTCCTTGCTAAGTGTTTGAGTAAGATCTTTCTTGTTGTTTCTTTGTGCTTAAACTTGAATCAGTGATTGAAACGCTGTGGAGAGGTTTCTCTACCGAGAAGGAGGTTGTTTCTTATCCGGTGATCACCGGGGCTTGATCTGCCGACGATCAAGGGATCGCCCACCTTAAGGGCACGCCAAGGAGTAGGGGCAAGTTATCCCCGAACCTTGTAAATTCTCCTTGTTAGCGATCTTGCTAATCTTGCTAGTTAGTTTTCTGTTTTAGTTTCTGTACATTCTGTTTTTCATACTTCCGCTGTGCTACTAACAACTCCAAGTGCAGAAACTCGCTAAGTTCTTGAAGTGCAAGTGATTGGCTATATTCACCTCCCCTCTCTAGCCATCCGTTCCCAACAGATCTGATCTCCGATACGTGTGCATGTGTCCTTTAATTCTTTGCAAATACCACATCACTCTTCTAACCGCTTTCCACTGCGACAGTTCTGGGTTATTAACATATCTGCCTAACATCCCAACTATAAATGCTATATTTGGTCGAGTGCAAACTTGTGCATACATGAGACTTCCCACTGTTAACGTATATGAGAATTGTTCCTTCTCCTTTATTTCAAGTTCAAGTTGTAGACATTACTGTAAACTGAACTTGTCACCTCTTAACACAGGTGTGTCACCTAGTGTACAGTTCTGCATGTCATACCTTATAAGCATCTTCTCAATATAGGTCTGTTGTGAAAGTCCAAGAATGTCTCTTGAACGATCATGATAGATCTGAATGCCTAGAACAAAAGATATTTCACCAAGATATTTCATTTCAAATTTATCAAATACAAATGACTTGGTTTCATGCAGTAGACTCTTATTATTGCTCACAAACAATATATCGTCCATGTACAGAACAAGTATAACAAACTTGCTTCTACTGAACTTGACATATATGGACTGATCAACGAGGCTCTCTTTAAATCCAAATGAGGTAACCACTTGATCAAATTTTTGGTACCATTGACGGGACGCCTATTTTAAACCATAAATGGACTTTTTTAATCTACATACTAGGTACTTTGAGTTTGAGGACTCAAAGTTCTCTGGTTGCACCATATATATAAACTCCTCTATGTCTCCATTGAGGAATATAGTCTTTACGTTCGTTTGATGTAGCTCCAAATCAAAATGAGATACAAGTGTCATAATTACCTTAAGAGAGTCTTTCGTAGACAAAGGTGAGAAAGTCTTCTTATAATCAATATCTTCCTTCTGAGTGAATCTCTTGGCAACAAGACAAGCCTTATACCTTTTGATATTGTCTTTCAAATCCCGCTTGGTTTTACATATCCATTTACAACCAAAGGGTTTCGAACTTTTAGGCAATTCGACAAGTTTCCAAATGTTGTTATCTGCCATAGACTTCAACTCTTCTTGCATGGTGTTAATCTACCTTTCAGGGTTATAGCATTGTTTAACTTCTTAGAAAGATGTAATATCACTTTCCAACCCTATCAAAATTATACTCTTGGAGATAAACATAATCACGAGAATTCGTACTTCTCCGTTCCCTTGTGGATCGCCTTAAGGGCACTTGTGTTTGAGGTACTTGCTCATCAATATGAGGCAATACTTCAATTTTAGAGGTAGACTCCTCCAATTGCATTGAATATGTCTTAGGAATATCTTAGTTCACTATACTCACTAGATGTGCAGTATTCATAATATGTGATATGGTAATCATACCACTATTGATTGCACTAGTAATAATCATAGGAGGATCGCCAACACTTTTCTCAAAAGATACTTTCCTGATTTTATCACTCTCAGTGTCCTCAATAAATTTGGCATTTTCCATTTCAAAGAAAAATCTATTAGTGGAATCATAAAATTTATACCCCTTTGATTTTTCAGAGTAACCTACAAAATTATAACTAACAGTTCTTGAGTCTAGTTTTCTTTTATTAGGCTTGTAAGGCCTAGCCTCAGCTGGATAATCTCAGACGTATAAATGTCTAATGCTAGGCTTCCTACCCATCCACATCTCGAATGAGGTTTTCGTTACTATCTTACTAAGTACTTTATTAAGTAGGTAAACTATAGTCTTGAATGCCTCACCCCACAAAGACTCTGGTAGAGATGTGAAAGTCATCATATTTCTCACCATATCTTTCAGGGTTCGATTGCGACATTTAGTTACTCCATTCTGACTGGGTGTATTAGGTATGATATATTGAAGTACAATCTCACACTTAGCAAGATAATTTGCAAAAGGTCCTAGACGTTGTTCACCAGATCCATCATATCGACCATAATATTCTCTTCCACGGTTGGATCGGACGATTTTAATTTTCTTACCTAGTTGTAGTTAAACTTCGGCTTTGACAAGAATTTAATATTAAGTTTCATTTGAAAGGCAGTACAATGAATGTATTATCTAAATCCACATAAGCATCAGTTCCTAAATAAAGCCTAAAAACACCAATAGACTTGACTGCAACATTCTTTTCATTCCCCGTATAGATGTATCTTTCACCATTAAGCGAAAGCCAGCTCCTAAGACAATCCTACATAGTGACACTTATGTGAGTAGTAACATCAGTATCTATCCAGCAAGTGTTAGTGGGTACAATAGCTAAATTGACTTCCGAACTAACAAAGTTGAGAAGTTTGTTTCCAGAATATACAGTTTGTTTTCCTTTCCCTTTGTTTTTGATCCTCTTTCGCTTCTTGCTCGTACTTTGAGAACCAAATGCTAAGTGAGCACTCTTAGATATCTCAATCTTTAGTCTCTCCTCCTATTGCACGCATTAAGTAATAAACTCATTCAATGTTCACTTTTCCTTTTGAACATTATACGATATTTTTAAAGGAGTGAACCGTGCAGGCAAAGATATCAAAACGAAATACACTAACATACTCTCAGACATATCAAATTTTAGTTCTTTTAGACTTGTCGCTATATTGGGCATCTCCATAATGTATTCCCTTAAGTTTTTCTTTACCACTGTACCGCATGGTTACCAACTTCATAAGAAGTGTGATAATCTCGACCTTTTCATTTGAGGTGAATCGATCTGCCAGTTGGTTAAGGAAACTCCTAACATCTTTATTCTCTATTATTGAGCCCTTTACTTGTGCCTGCATGGAAAGTTTCATGAAGCTTAGACTCATGCGATTTAATTTCTCCCACAGTTGAAATTCATCCCTCTGCTCTATAGTGTTAGCACGGGTCAAATGTGCAGGGCGATCATTCCTTAATGCATGGTCTAAATCTATATAGCCTAAGACTACGATCACATATTCTTTCCATTCGGCAAAATTCGAACCAATCAATGTTGAGATGTTATTAATACTGGCAGTTACAGATTGCACTAAAATTAAAGAGAAAAATTTATTTAAACTCACGATTTAACTAAAGTCAAGAACATATAAATATATATAATAAAGCTATGCAAATAAAATAATATTTAAATGCATATGAATGGACTTTTTATGAGATACCAAATACAATAAATATAATATTATATTTTAATCTATAGACTAAAATATAATTTATTAGCGGTATTCTATGATATAACTCAAACTTTAATTGACCACATAATATGTCTTTCTTCCATTGTGCGCATAATATGATACTTCATATGAGTTATATATTAGTTCATAACTTATAACAACTTTAATCTACCACACAATATGTCTTCCTTTGAGCCGACATATTTTATGCAAGATTAGAATAAAAAAATTCAATAGTTATAAGCTACCTTGAGCATATATCTAACATAAAAGTAACCTTTTTTTTGGGTTGATTACTCTTAGCATAAATATAAGTCTACCAACATAAAATACACTGAACCTACTTAAGGTGTCTTCCTTTATGCTGATACAATAGTTCAACTTATAACCATGTTGTATAGATATATCCAAGAAAATTTTAAAAACTTTAATGAAACAGATAATTTCTTAATCAATCTTAATATCTTCTAATTAGGCTTATTAATCGATTGATGTCATATGATAATCGAATTGTATGATCCGATCGATTATTTCGATCGATTTAAACCCCTTATATATGCGATTTCAGGATACCAATCCATTTTCTTAATTAGTTAATAATAATAATAATAATAATAATAATAAAACAAAAATATATTCTTTTTTTTTTTATGAAAGGTAAATATATATCATCAAACAAAATATATTCCTTCTTTCTTTTATAGGTGGGATCCACCGTAAGAAGTTTATTTTATTTCTTTATTTTTTTTCGCCTCACGAGAAATCGCATAAAAAAACTTTAATAGATAAAAAAATTTAATCAATTTAAAACAATAATCGATTAAAACAAAACAAATCGATATATATAAACGATTGAAAATAATTTGAATCGATTTATAATAAATCCTGCCGTCAAATTAAATAAAATTAAGACGGTTAATTGATTAATTAATTTAGTTTCGTAATCGATTGATCGACTAAGTTAATTGATTATATCATCCTGAATTAACATAAAATTAGGTTAAATAGCGACAGTTCTTCTGTTATTTTCGTGTTCTTTACAAAATATGAAAAACTTAAAAAAACTAAGTCTATCCCAGAATTTTCTTATAAGATTTTCGACGACTAAAAAATTATATTATAATAGGAAAACTTAATCTAGCATACAAATAATAAATCGACAAAAAACTTAAACTTTATCATCACAAAAATGACAAAACAAAGCACAGCTCTGATACCAATGGATAGAACATTACGCTTTCTCCTAACCATATGAATTCTAGAAATAAAATAAGAATTCGAAAGAGAAAATACAAGACATATGAGCATGAATCTATTGTTTCTTCAAATCATGGTATAACAAGAATATAAACCGAAAGATAAGAAACCTGATTTAAGAGTCATCGTCCTTATCATAGCGTCGTCGGCTTAATCCCTTAAAAAAGATGCAGCGGAAAGAAGGAGGATCTTTCAAGGGACTTAGGGTTGACAGTGTAGGATTGACCTAAAGAGCTTTATATATTAAACTCGTATCCAATAATTCGAAACCCAATAAACATAAGTTAGATCACTTTAAGAGCCCGTACACGATGCGATATATATAGTTTTTCTCTACTACAATTGCATGTTGTGGGCCCGTGCACAATGTGACTCTAATGTAATCGGAGACGGCTCAAATCGGTTAATTTTTTAAAAAAAAAAACAAATTGAGGTGTGACCTCCCATGCATGAGGGAAAATCTTATTTGTTTAAATTTGCTATAATTCAATCGCTAAATTTTAAAATTTTAAATCCAAAATATATCTAAAACTATTTTAAAAAAAATAAGAATTAAGCAAAACTCATCCATAATATATCAAAATCTTATATATATATACACACACGGAGCTATTAACGACCTATGGTGGGCTATAGTCCAAACCTCTTAAATTCCAAATCAAGAAGAATAAAACCAAAGCAAGAGCCATCAATGAATTCCACAGTCAAGAAGAATAAAACCAAACCAATAATTTCTTGTGACGTGGTCACATTTGTCACGCCCCGAGACCCAGGAGTCGCTGTTCCAATATAAAATCGGACAGCACCTCCCCTGTCCGGCGGATAACTTACACATACATACGACATAATAGACAACACACGCAGTATATATATTTGGCCTCAGGCCTCCAAAATAGATAAACACAACCTAAAAGCATCAGACAACTAAGTAAATCATACCTGACTGCGGACCGGTCCGACTTACGACGAAACAACCAATACAAAAACCCCTTAGGGGGCATGACACTCATACGATATATACAAATCACTAACAGAAATATAAAACAAGTGTACTACAAGTACAAGGCAAAAGTATGTCGACGCGATGGGTAGGGACTGGCTGCTGGGCTCTTCTGGCGACTCCAAGTATTTCAACCTGAAAATAAAAACGTATGGCAACGGTGTGAGTCCATAAACTCAGCGAATACCCAGTAGATATGCATAGTATGTTATAATAACAATAGAAGTCTACGCTGATACAACCTCATATGAACAAAAGGAAGAAAGGGTATACTGAAGATACTGAATAAAGATACATACCAGAATCCATCTATCCTGCAGAGGGTGGAATAAATCCCTATGGAACAAGTATAACATATAAACCAAGGTATACAGGTCTCCAGTATATGCATGTCAATCAAGTGCAGCAAATAAATGCAGCAAACACAATCAAGTGCACAATGCATCGTATGCATATGATGCAATGTCATGGTCACCCCCTAACACCAGTCAAGTCACCGAGACAGGCGATACTGTGTCGGCCGAGTGGGTAGAGCTGTGACACTGTACGCACCCTGCTATCACTGCTCCTGAGTGACCGAGTGGACAGGATGCTGGTGGAGTGAACACTCCGCCCCATATATATATGGGGGAGATATCTCTCTCATCTTCTCTGGTCTATGGGAAGAGAAGGGATCCCTGCTTGCTACCACGCTCCAAAACCACTACCCATGAGCGGTTGAGCGGAGCAATACAGAGCAAGTGCACACACGCTACGGTATCCACTAACCCATGAGTGGCCGTGTGTGCATATCATGTGCCGGAAAACGATTAGGCTCAACCACAAGGGAGTCGCTGATCGCCGGCATGCAACAATGCAAGGATGGTGTATGATAGATACACATACCTCCCTCCCAAGTCCTCAGTATACTAGGTCTCAGTCTGAAATCCTATAACAGGAAATACAGTTAACCTACAAGGTATACTGGCCGAAAACTACAGATCCCTCAAGGTCAAAGGCAGGAGATACATCACGGTCTCTAAGCATACATATAGATATGACACTACCTGATACTGTAGGGAACTAACTGCATATTAACTCAGGGATAAACCACAGGTATCCAGGACAGGCATAATAAACAGGGATAAATAACAAGTATCCCGAACAGACATGATAACTCAGGGATAACTAACAAGTATCCAGGAAAGGTATAATAACTCAGGGATAACTAATAAGTATCCAGAACAAACATGATAACTCAAGGATAACTAACAAGTATCCAGGACAAACATGATAACTCAAGGATAACTAACAAGTATCCAGGACAGGTATAATAACTCAGGGATAACTAATAAGTATCCAGAACAGACATGATAACTCAAGGATAGCTAATAAGTATCCAGGATAGACATAATGACTCAGGAATAACTAACAAGTATCCAGGTCAGGCAATATAACTCAGGGATAACTAACAAGTATCCGGTTCAGACATAATAACTCAGGGATAACTAACAAGTATCCTAAATCATGCATAATAAGTCAGGGATAGCTAACAAGTATCCAGTATAGACATGATAACTCAAAGATAACTAACAAGTATCCAGTATAGACATAATGACTCAGGAATAACTAACAAGTATCCAGGTCAGGCAATATAACTCAGGGATAACTAACAAGTATCCGGTTCAGACATAATAACTCAGGGATAACTAACAAGTATCCTAAATTATGCATAATAAATCAGGGATAGCTAACAAGTATCCAGTATAGACATGATAACTCAAAGATAACTAACAAGTACCCAGTATAGACATAATGACTCAGGAATAACTAACAAGTATCCAGGTCAGGCAATATAACTCAGGGATAACTAACAAGTATCCAGTTCAGGCAATATAACTCAGGGATAACTAACAAGTATCCAGTTCAAATATAATGACTCAGGGATAACTAACAAGTATCCAGGTCAGGCATAATGACTCCGGAATAACTAACAAATATCCAGGTCAGGCAATATAACTCAGGGATAACTAACAAGTATCCGGTTCAGACATAATAACTCAGGGATAGCGTATAAACTTACTGCTATCTATAACAGACAATGCATAGCAATATGACAATATCTAAAAGATAAGTCAAAGGGTACCCGCCTTCCACGTGGAGTCTGGGTCCAAGAAAGAACCTCCGCGTCTATACGTCCGAACCAATCAACGTCCTGTATTAAAGGATATAGTTCATTAATTACCAAATCGACTGATAACTAGATAAACATGATACAAACCCAATTATCACCATCCTAAAGGTGATTGTCACTAATTAACCCTAATTAGTGATTAATTTCTGTTTAGGTTGAATCGTGACCCAAGTTAGGGTTTATCCCGGCTTAACCCAAGTGATCACCAAGTCCGACATGGATTTCCCTAACAGAGATTTAATTATCTCAAATCCTACACACAACATCAAACCCACATATCTGAATCCATGTGTAAAGCAACTCACTGATCAGCTCACACAAGGCTTACGGCAAGATAAACAACAAGACCGAAACAACCACACAATACCAAATTCAATCTCCAAAACTCCAACCAAATCCAATCCAAGACTAACCTCCACAGATAAATCTCATTTCTTCTATGCATTCAACTCGCGGTACAAGTCTTAGCTCAAGACTTAAAGCCCCACAAAAATCAGATAGTAGAATAAACATAAGAACAATTTAACCTGCGGTCCCTATAGAACAACAAATCCGGTTTGAAATAGTATACTCCCTATGAAACTGATACGGAATCAAACCTCAATCAATTTGGATAACAAGTCATCCAAAATCCAAACCAAAACCGATCACCGTAATTAATCAGCTCCTAATCAGATCGAACAATTTCCAATTCAACTTGTCCTTACCTGGTTTGGCTGTGTCGGCAGTATCCTTGCCAGCTCCCAATTCACCACGTCTCCTAAGACATGCTGCGATCAAAGCCAGACCAAGGTTTAACGATGGGAAATTTCATCACACAGCAACTTCGGCGAGAAACCCAGAATTCATTACATCCCAAAATCCACATCCATGCCAAACCGATTCTTGAATAAGAATAAAATCCCAACAACAAGAAATCCCAGCCTATAATGCCAAACCTCACAAGATCAAAGATCCCTTCCAAACAACACCAACATGATCAAACCTCAAAACTCCACAAGATCAAGGAAACAAACTAGCCCATAATCCATCTGTATAATGATCGAAAGAACAACAAAACCCTACACTAAACCGATTTAGAGCATGAAATCAAAATCGGCACAAATCTTCATCCAAGCCCACATTAATCCTTACCTCAAACGATCGCCAGTGAGGCCATCGATTGCAGCCACCGAGCAGAGCTAAATCACCCCAAGAATCCTTTGCTCGACCATTTACACCACACTCTTCCTTGCGCTGATGGATAAGGAGGAAGACGATGGATGAGTCCACGGCGTCGATGAGCGAGGAAGATGAGCTCGTGTGGTGAGGAGGTGAGGGAGTCGGCGACCGAGGCTTCGGTGCTAGGGCATCGTGAAGGTGAGAAAAGGAAAAGGGAATCGGCGCCTGCTTTGGCTGCGGCTAGGTCGCGCGGAAGGGAAGAAGAAAGCGGCGGGGAAGAGGCAGCGCGCCTGCGCTAGGGCACGAGGGAGACGACGCAAAGGAGGAAGTCGGCGCCGGTGGATCTTTGCTGCGGCCGAGCGAAGATTTTAGGTTTTAATAAAAGAGGTCTTTTACAGAAAAGTCCTCTAACTTTCATTAATTTAAACCCTACCCTTAGGGTAAGAGTTTTGATCATTTTACCCTCCTATTTGGTATAATCCATCTCAAATATCTTTAGGGTTAAATTATTTACCCTCTTTTAATTTAAGAGTTTACCCGAATCCCTTGATAAATTTTATGATTTTACAATAAAGCCCTTGGCTCCTCCCGTAGGGCTAGAAACCCTGGACTCTATCCGGAAAAATCCCGAAAAATTTTCAGGTCCGGATTTTTGAATCGCCGTATTTTACATTAATAATCTTGTGTATCCTATAGATATATATTTGACAAAAATTTTCTTGCACCTGTAATTTTATTTTTAATTCAATTATATATTTTATTTTATTTATTTATTTTTCTTTTTATTATAATTATAAATACAGATTATTATTTTTTTCTTCCAACCATTTAAATTAATCTTATAATTTGAAACATATTATCATGCTTTCTTTTTACTACTTTCTTAGCTACTAGTCAACTCCTTTCATAAACTCCAAATTTCTTTCGACTTTGACGGCCTCACTCGCCCCACGCTTCTCGTTGTCTTCCTCTGCTCGTCCTCCCTAGACGATATTATTTATCTCCTATGCCTCGCTTACTCATCCTGATGGCCTTTTCCACTTGTCGCTCACAGTCATTATCATTCTCTCCATGGCTAGACCCTCACCCTCGGAGGCGTAGTCGTTGACATAGTCACCATTGACCTTGACTTCCATGACTGAATCAGTGGTTCCTCGACACCGACATACCGTTCTGTTGACGCCGAAGGCGAGTAGCTGTGAATTAAGGTCTTGCGCGAGATGCTCAAGCACGACTTCGTGCACCAGCTAGCTCTACCTCTTATCGGCGACACGCTTTCTAATATCGACGTCAATAGTCAGGCCTTCTGTTATGGTCCTTAAATTTTTCAATATCTATAAATTCGATATAATTACCGATAATTAATTTAATAATTTTATAAATAATAAAAAATTATTTAATAAAAATTTAAAATTTAAAATTAAATAAAATATAAAGTAAAGATGAGATGGTAATATGCATATGTGAAATGAATTTGTACTACTCCTACAGTGGGGTTTTAATAGATTAATATAGTCGTCTCCATTTAGGAGAGAGAGATAGTATGTGTGATAGTGATAAAAGATTATTCGTTCGTCTCAGTGTCCTATCAATTTGTCTCAGGATCAATACAGAGAAGATAAATTATGAGAGTTATTAGTCCGGATGCTACGGCTAATATGTAGGAAGGTCGGAGATATTGATTTTATTAAATTTTGATTTATTTATGATGATAATATATATATATATATATATATATATATATATATATATATATTAATTATTAATCTCTCGTGTGTGTGTGTGTTTGGTGAAACTAATTGGCATCCTCCAGCTGCTGTCGAACAGTTTATTTCAGTGGCTGTCAGAAGTGAGCTGGCATGGGGCATTTCTTATGTATGAATCTTGACCAATCTCGACAGACTGTTTCACTAGATCTGGTCAGGTACGATTTTGTCCTTGCTCAAACAATTTTAATTTTTGAAAATATCCTTTTATTAAAATAATCTAAAAGACATTATATTACAATTATTATGAAAACAGTATGTCATCCCATCTCCTATTCGCAATTTATTTTTATTTTTTTTAAAATTACACAATTGTGACGATTTTATGTTATAATTGATACAACATATATAATGACAAGTGTCGAATAAAAATAAATCATTTATATTATAATAATTATGATTCATAATTTTATAATATAATAATATATTTATATTCAGAGTCTTGGTCTAGATATTGAAAAGTCCGCTGCAATAAAAAAATCTAGATCATATAAAAAAAATTGGGACTATGGGCGTATTTTCTCTGCTTTTCGCACGTTTATCATCCAAGTTTATAGTATTTAAAATTTATAATTAGCTATTTTTATTATTTTTTTTTTGGTTGATATCATATATTAAATTTTTCCAACGAAGATGGCCAAATTTTCCACCGAACCATAGAATAAATTAAAAAGTACTATCGTTATTGAAGATGCCGGGAGTATCAGATAATCGAATATGATTTTGATATTGTCAAAGGTTCAAAGTTAAGATTTATTGTGATCAAACAAGCGACTCTAAGTACGTAGGAAAGTTCTAGTTGACATAGACATTAAGTCCTAATCTGCAGGATTGGATACTAAGTTTTGGTCGAGGGTTAGGCAACGAGACCTAACCGAGGGTTGGGTACCAACACCTAGCCGAGGGCTGAACAACTAAGACCTAATCAAAGGTTGGGCACTAAGTCCTGGCCGAGGGCTAGACAACGAAGACCTGACAGAGGATTGAGCATGATGATCTAGTTTGGAGGGCTGGACACTAAGTCCTGGCCGAGGACTGAGCATCGAAGTCCTGATATGGAGGATCGGGCAGAAGACTTAACCGACCAAGGACGACGGACAGGAGTCGAGACGAATCAAGGATCAGACGACGCGAGTTTCAAAGTCATTGGAAGTTGTGCAAAAGTCCAACTAGGGTTGGCAACAAGTAATCTCTCCTGAGAAAAGTAGGTGAGGACGTATTCCCCGAAAGAGATAATAGTAGGCGTCGGCCCGACCTAGGATTCTGGTTAAAACCTAAATGTTAGGACTAGACAGTTTGCGACTCTCAAAATACATGTCATTTCATTTCATATATATTTTCTTGGTTGTTCCTTTCTCTGTTTTGCAGAAGAAGAAAGTAGGGAAGCTGGAATCCTACGTTTCAGTGCCTGAGAGAAGCTTAGGCGCTCAGGAACACAAGCGCCCGAGACAGACTCAGGCGCCTAGAGATCCAAGCGCCCGGGACACCCCGACTCAGCCAAGGCTTGGCTGAGCTGACGGGCGCACAATGGCTAGTCCACATCACTGATCAAACATTTGGGTTGATTCAGGCGCCCAAGATTGGATGAAGTTTATAATGACGATAAAAATAGTAGTACTAGATAATACCAATTAATGACAACAAAGATATTAATTTAGAAGATTTAGAAATTGATTTCTTACCGTGTTTGGAGATTTAGAAATTGATTTTAATTATTATTGATTTACTATGTTTGGTTTACAATCCAAACCATAATTACTATTAGTTCTATATCTATTATTACCATATTTATGATAATATATTATATAAATATCATTATAAATTTGTTTCATATATTATCTTACAATATGTATAAATAGACTTATTAGTCTATTATAATTGATAATAAAATTTATAATTATTTTCTCTTTGTTTATCATTTTTAATTTTAACATAGTATGAGAGCCATGATCCTTTACACCTATTCTTTCTTTCTTATTCTCCTCCTCTCCTTCTCGATCGACGCCACGCAAGGAGTTTTGTCGGCCCTTGCTTTAGCCGTCCAAGGTTCAACATGCTACTATTGCCCGCGTTGCCAGCGTGAAGCTGCTCACATTTTTCACTAAAATGTTAGATCAGGCAGTAGACGAATTTGGGGTGACCGATTCAGCCTCACAAAAGTTTCCCATCGGTCACCAGGGTAAATCAGGAAGCACTCACGGTTGACGATCTAGAAGTCTAACGTCCCAGGGTTCGTGCCCCATTTAGAGGAAAGATTCCTGCAAACTACGTCGTAGCTAGGGATCGAACCATGAATACTTAAAATAATAACTAATTACCCTACCACTATACCATGATGCTCACATTTTACACTAAGCTCCAAGCTCTAGCACGTTGTATGCTTCCCAATTGCTCCAACAATTTGCTTAGATGCCAATATTCCAACGTGCAGCAACTCACATGGCTGCTTGGTATTGCTTCATGATTCTATCGTATATCTTCCTTGCTCTCTTGGTAGTTGTAGTGGCCACCGGAGCTTCGTCTTTAATTTCCGCAAGCCACACTACACTACCACAAAAAACAGGATTCCCGACGGAATTTACCGACGGAATTCCGTCGGTAAAGGCACTTACCGACGGAATTCCGACGGATTTTCTCCGTCGGAGTAAAATCCGTCGGTATGGAGTTACCGACGGAATTTTTTTCCCGTCGGAGACTATACATACGGAATTTTGTTTCCGTCGGGAACACTGGCCGACGGAATTAGTAATTCCGTCGGAAATTACCAACGGAATAGTGTTTCCGTCGGAAATTTCCGACGGGAAATTGACCGTGGGCCCGTCGGAACGTTCCAACGGAATGGAAATTCCGTCGGAAATTACCGATGGAACGCAAATTCCGTCGGAAATTTCCGACGGAATTTCCGTTCCGTCGGTAATTTCTGACGGGAAAGTTTTGTTTCCCATCAGAAAAAATTCTGATACATTCCGACGGAATTAAAATTCCGTCGGGAATCCGTCAGAAATCCAAAAAAAATCCGAGATTCAATTTGTATATTTGTAATAATCATACAACATTCACAATCACAAATAACCAACCATCACAAATAACCATTCACAATCTAAATATCAAATTTCAATCACAATCACAAATTCCCAACCATCATCACATTGACAACATCAACAATCGCTTTCAAACACAAATAATCACATTCACAAATAACTATTTCACATTTTGAGACAAATAAACTACAAACATATAAACATGTTTCCATTTTGAGACATAATTCCTATAAGTGCTCCATTATATATAAACATAAGTTCTATAATAACAAAACATACCTCCATAAGACTTCCATAATCATCTGCTGTACATTGAAAAAAGTAAGACTTCCATAAGACCTCTATAATAACAAAACACCTCCATTGATAGTTAAGTACTTGACAATAAATCCATAAGCATCTAATGTGCATCGGAAAAAGAATGGATATGAAATTTACTCACCTCCTTTAGCATCAGACTTCAGAATAATCCTGAGAAAACATTAAAAAAAATGCATTAAGCAAATGTTTTAAAAATAGAACAAGATCTTTCTTTGCAATAACAGTAATTAAATATCATGTAAACATTGCTAACTTTTTCTAACTATATATAACTTATACTAACAAATTTAAATAACTATGGCAGGTAATTCAAAAGCTAATAACCCAGTACTTCTCTTTTTTGATTTGTGATGTGTTTTTGATGCTTTTGTTTGAAAGATATATGTATCTATCCTTTCTAATGATGGTCATGCAAGCACAAATTGAAAGTGTTATGGCAAACAAGGCTAAAGATGCATTTCTATACAACTATTTTCTATATTGCACATATTTAGAATTGTCTATATAAATAATTGTGATCTTCTTTCCCTAACAATCTTTTCATACATATAGGAGCCTAGCATTCTTAAATTCTTGGTGCAATGAGAAAAAGTTGCAAAACTCTTTGGACAGAAGTGAAATTTCCTCAAAGAAAGATACCAAATGGAAGTATGGAACCTACCATCTCAGATACATACCACAGTTCAATGCTTTATGGAACCTAAAGAAACACCAAGTCTAAGATGTAATTAGGCACAAATCCATTTCTACAAATATGTACTCTCACCGTATCTTCATCACGATAGTCTATATTTCTGCATTTTCTATGATTACATGGACACTTTAACTTATCACCATCCATACATTCTGGATGACTTTTAGCAAAATTCATAAATTATTCCAGATCAGTAATAAACTCATCTCTGATAAATCCATTGTCTAATCGGTTGTACATCCAAACCTTGTTCATATACATTGTTACCTAATCATAATAAAATTAAAATAAATTAATTAAGATATACCTAAATTATTCTAATTAAAGGAAGTATCATGGTGTTCAGTAAGATATAGCTAAATTATTAATTCTAAATGTTATCTCATATAATAAGGTCTAACATAACATGCTAAATTAACAAGTACGATAAAATCATATAATAACTAAAGTTACCTCATTATTAAAGACTAAAATAACAAGTAATTGCTAATTTAATAAAATTCTAACATAACAAAAAACATAAGAACAAATTTTACCTGAATATTAGATGAAAGTCGGAGAAGACCAGCAAAAGCAACAACCTAAGAATAAATTAATTATAGTTAAAAAGTTAATGCAAAAATAATATGAACTCATTCAAAAGTTGATGGGTTAGGATTGAAACCATAATTGAGTAGCCAAATCAACTCATTCAAAAGTTGAATGCATATGGTTGGAACCCTAATTGAACAACCAGCTTTGGCCCTAGCGTTGGGCGGGGGCGGCCAGCGTTGGCCAGGCGGGAGCGGCCGCGGCAAGACCTGGCCGGTCGCGCGCGACAGCAGTAAGACCTAGCCGGCCGCACGCGGGCGCGGCCACACCTTACAGGCCACGCGTGGACGCGGCCAGAACTGGCCAGCGGCTCGCGGGCGCGGCCAAACCTGGCCGGCGGCTGACAGCCGCGGCCAGACCTGGCCGGTGACGCCCGGCCCAGGCCAAATCTGGCTGGCAACGCGCGGCCGAGGCCAGATCTGGCCGGCGTGCACGCGCGAGGCCAGATCTGGTCGGCCGCGACGGGCGCGAGGCCAGATCTGGCCGGCCGCGCCGGGCGCGAGGCCAGATCTAGCCGGCCGCGCCGGCGCGACGCCAGATCTGCCGTCGCGAAAATCCTACCGGAAATTTGGAGAAAAGAAAACCAAAACGGAGCTTACCGGAGAACGAGAACACAGCGCGAGTGAGGGAGGAGACCGGAGGTGGCGACGCCCGGAGGCAACGGCGAACAACACATGAGATCGAGAAAGGAAGCAGTTCGGGCGAAAGCAAAAAGGAAGTAAGGAAAGTTCGGGCAAAAGCAAATGGAAGTAAGGATTCTGCCCTAATATAAGATTTTTCCGGCGGAATCATTTTCCATCGGAAATTTCCGACGGAATATTGATTCCGTCGGAAATTTCTCACGGAACGTTTATTTTCGACGGGTATGACTTTTCCGTCGGAAATTTTCGACGGAATCAATATTCCGTCGGAAATTTCCGACGGAATAATTATTCCGTCGGAATTTCCGTCGGTAATATATGATTTTCTTGTAGTGCTACTCTTTCTCCTCTTAACATTGATCGTTCGTTTATTCCCATCATAGGATAAAGTAGTTGGTAGCCATCGTCGTCCCCCCAACATCTCCGTCGCCTCCACCATCGGTTCCATCCTCATCAACCGAAACAATCTTCTAGCCCTCCTCTTTATTCTTCTATGTTCTAGCAGCTTTATTCTTTTATGGAAATCAACAAGCTAGTTGAGGTCCAAGGCTAGCTATTTTTCTTTTCCTCTGAAGCTCCTTGTACGTCGATCTTCTTTCTTTCTCCTTCTCCTTTTCACGCACCATCCTCCCTCGTCTTGGCTTAGGGGCAGGCTGTCGGGGGTGCTGGGGGCGAGCGTAATCGCCTTTTGCACCATTCTCACAATTCTTCTTCCTTTCCCACCTACAATAGTTCTTCTCTTTGCTTTAAAACTGTAGTGGCAACAAGGTACCTTGCTATCCTTTTTCAACAACACACCAATAGCTTTCGTTCTTCTTTTTCCCTACAACCAGCCGTTACAATCTTCTACTTTTCTCGACAACAGCTACAAGAGACTTTATCGGCAATAGAATTGTCATGAAGTAGGATAATTTTCGCAATAAGAAATCTCCAACAATGTAAGTCACACCATAGATTTATTCTGGCATCCTTTTACCAGCGAAATCTTCATCTATGGAATGGTATCTTGATACTGGAGCAACTCGTCATGTTATGCCAAATCATTGCATTATTATAGAAATCTTACCCTACCATGGCTCGGATACGGTACAGGTAGTCATGACTCAGGTTTACAAACTGCTAATTATAGAAACACATATTTTCAGTCATCTAATCGAACTTTTCACATGCACAATATTTTCCATGTTTCGTCTATTACTAAAAATACACGTCAATTTAGTCTTGATTAAAATGTTTTTTGTGCATGTCATCCTGATCATTGTCTTGAGAAAGATAGAGTTACATGCACTACTCTACTTCATGCCAAAGTTAAAAATAATCTTTACCATCTTCAATGTCCTTCTTTTAAAGTTTTTATCGGTGAACATACTAATAAACCAGTTTGACATACTCATCTTGGTTATCCTTCTCTTCGTATTGTTCAAAGAAACATATGTCAATTTGGTTTACCTACTTCATATATCTCATCACCTCATTTATGTAAGACATGCTTAGAAGTCAAGAGTCATAAGTGATCTTTTTCTCCATCTAATCTTATTTCTAAGTTTCCATTTGAAATAATTTATTCTAATATTTGGGGTCCTGCACCTATCCTATATAATCAAGGATTTCTATATTATGTCTCTTTCATTGATCATTTTAGCAAATTCACTTGGCTCTATCCTATGAAGCGAAGGTCTGATTTATTTGACATATTTTATCGTTTTCAAATCCAAGTAAAACATTATTTTGGTTGCAAAATACTTGCTTTTCATTCTGATTAGGGAGTGAATATCAAGTTTTTCGTTGTCATCTTATCTCTTGTGGAATTGTCTATCGAGTCTCTTATCCTCATACTCATGAACAAAATGGTTTTGTAAAGCATCTACATATAGTGGAAATAACTTTAGCTCTTCTTAATCATGCATCAATTCCTCGTAAATTCTGGGATGAAGTTGTTACACTGCAATTTACCTCATAAATTGCCTTCCCACTCCATTGCTGGATCAAAAGTGCCCACTAGAAAAGCTTTATAATCAATCTCCCAGTTATATATGTCTTCGAGTCTTTGGTTGTACATGTTATCTATGGTTACATCCATACTCTAAATATAAGTTCAATGCCCGTTCACAACAGTGTATTTTCCTTGGTTATAACAATTTGCATCATAGATATCATTGCTTACATATACCGAGCGAGCGAATTTATATTTCCCGACATGTTATTTTTGACGAGTCTCTTTTTCCTTTCTCAATGGCTTCCTCAGTCTCTCCTCCAGAGATAGGTGGCATATATTTGGTACCACCCACCCTTACAACAAGCATGAGACATTTATCTCCTCTACCGGAGAATAATATTTTTACACAAGGTGATGGTATTTTGGGTCTAGCTCCATCTTTGCCAATCATTGAGGCCTCCCCTTCTGGTTCTTCTGACTCATCATTTAATCATGAGAATAATCTACTCCCTTCTTCGGATATGCCACGTATCGAATTTTCTCATCCCCAGTCAAGCCCCATCACCTTCTTCGATAAGTGATTCTGATAATGATGTCCCTCAACGCACACTTCCCTTAAGCAATATCTATGCACGATATCCACCAATAATGACTCGATATCCCCTTCCAAGGGGCTCTTGTGGTCTCTTTAAAATCTATCAAACCAACATGTTTTACACAAGCTGTTAAGGATCCAAATTGGCATGCTTTTATGACTACGAAATTTGATACTCTTCTTCGAAATGGTACTTGGTGCTTAGTTCCTCGCACTACCTCTATGAACATTATCGGTTCCAAATGGGTCTTCCGTCTCAAGTATCATACTGATAGATCTCTTGAACAGTATAAAGCTCTTCTTGTGGCAAAAGAATTCAATCAACGGTCAAGAATTGATTTTAATGATACATTCAGTCTAGTTATTAAGATAACAACTGTTAGATTAATACTATCTATAACTGTTAACTTCAACTGGTAGATACACCAATTAGATACTTCTAATGGCTTCCTTCATGGTCAACTTGAGGAAACCGTATTTATGGAGCAACCGCCTGGATTTATTCATCCACAACTTCCAACACATGTTTGTCAGTTGAAGAAATCATTATATGGTCTTCGATAAGCCCCTCGTGCATAGTTTCATCGTCTCTCTACTTGGCTACATAGTCAAGGGTTCTCTGGCTCAAAAATTGACTCTTCTTTATTTTATAAGTGTAATGTCGACTCTCTACTTGCTACTTGATTTTGTGGATGATATCCTTCAAACCGGCAATGATCAAGAAAGCATCAATTCTCTGCTCCAACTTCTCAGTCAGGAATTTACCATTAGAGATCTCAGCACGACCAGTTTCTTTTTTTGGTATGGAACTTTTCTCGAGTTCCGATAGTTGTCTCCTTTCACACAGCAAATACATTACTGGAATCCTTCAACAAGCTAAAATGGATGGTGCACGTCCTATTTCTACATCAATTGTTATAGGAAACTTTTCTTCACCTACATCATCACCTATTTTGGTTGATCCTCAATTATATCAGAGTATTGCTGGAGTTTTACAATATGTCACTATCACACATCTTGATATCGCTTTTGATGTCAATCGGGCTTGTCAATTTATGCATTCTCCCACTGAACATCATTGAGAAGGTGTTGAGGATCCTTCGCTATCTCAAAGGCAGTATTCTTTATAGTCTCTTTTTATATCGACGTTCCTTTCGAGAGTTAAATGCATTTAGTGATGCGGATTGGGCCGACACTCCTGAAAATAAACGTTCTACTGGTAGATATGTAATATTCCTTGGACGAAATCTTATCTCATGGCATTCTAAAAAACAACCTACTATTTCTATATCAAGTACTGAATCTGAATATAAAGTCATTGCCAATGTAACATCGAAAATCATTTGGCTTCAATCCTTTCTTTCAGAATTACATCTTTCTACTGATTCTATACTTAAAATATGGTATGATAACATTGAAGCAACATATCTTCCTGTAAATCCAGTCTTTTATGCTAGAACAAAACATATGAAGATAGATTTTCATTTTGTATGAGAATGTGTAGCGACTAATTAACAATTATCAGTCTCCTACATCTCCACAGAAGATCAAGTTGTTGACATCTTTACCAAACTGTTATACAGATAACGATTTCATAAACTGATAACCAAACTCAACGTGTTGCATGTCCCGTTGAATTTGTCGAGGGTAATGATGACAAAAATAACAATCCTGGATAATACCAATTAATGACGACAAAGATAGTAGTTCAGAAGATTCAGAAATTGATTTTCATTATTGATAATTTACTATGTTTAGAGATTCATAAATTGGTTTCAATTATTGATGATTTACCATGTTGGATTGCAATCTAAACCATATTTACCATGAGTTATATATCTATTATTACTATATTTATGATAATATATTATCATAAATATCATTATATGTTTTTCATATATTATCTTTGCAATATGTATAAATAAGCTTGTTAGTCAATGACAATTGATTAATAAAGTTTGTGATTATTTTCTCTTTGCTTATCATTTTTAATTTTAACATTTCGATGATTGACGGCCACGCTAGCAGCTTGGGGGCTCCTGAGAAGGTGATTCAGACACCCAAGAGACGCTTTATAAGGGGCCTTCGATCAGTGAATTCAATATCAATTCTACTACCACTCTTTCTCTTGTGTGTTGTGCAAAAGATCACCGAACGATGCAGTAACGCTGCGCCAACGACCATGTTGCTTAATCATCTATCTTTCCTATTGTTGGTACAATTGTTGTTCTGTTTTCATTACTTACATATTTTATACTCGTCATTTTGGATTATAGTGAATGTCCAAATTAAACGATCCCGTGAAATTTGGAATGAGAGCTTACTTATTTCTACTGCATACTAGCTCGTTATTTTTCTAAGTACGAAATAAAGTTTTTAAAGAATACATCTCCTTCTATTGCTCTACTCGATAATACAAGTACATGATCTTTAGCTGTTATAATAATATAAAAACAGATAATTTTAAAAATAAAATGTATTGTGGAGATGGAATGCTTTTTATATAATAAATGAAAAAATGTTTTTTTTGACGATTCAAATACAAAAAGAGTGCTCTGTTATTAATTTTTGCCATCGAGTTTTTTTCTATAATTTTAAAGAGAGTTTAAAGTAAACGTACCTGCATGGTTATTATTACAAACATATTTGGAGTGTTTTCCGGATTCCTACATTGTTAACATGATAAACACATGAGTCTTTGAATATGCCCAAGTATCTTAGCAATTTTTTAAATATATATATATATATAATTTTTTTGATAAATTAATGGACAATGATACGTTCAGTGAAAATGAATATCTCAGTAAAAATTTTGATCATTAATTGGCGGCGCGTTCAACGTTGGATCGTCGATTGGACACCATCAGCGGCCTCCAACTGTCGTCCCGAACCAAACTATACCCTGGGGGCATATGAACTTGTTAACGATTGCTGCAATTGCGATCTCGCATCATTCACTATCGATTTCGATAGATTCATCATTGCCGACAATTTCGATAGATTTACCGTCCTTTCAAAATATAGCTTGAGTGTCGTAGGTGAACTCTTCTTCAATTGATAAATTAATTAGCCATGACTTCTTTTTTCCTTTTCTTTTTCTTTCGAATCTTTTCCTTTTCATTGTGATAATAGGTTTAAAATTAGAAAAGGAAGTGTACATGTGTTATGGATGCTGTCAATTTTTTTCTCTTTATTTCTTTTTATACCTTTTGCAAATGACTTTAATTTGTGTTGGACTAACAAAAGTGGCCGGGTTTAAATTCTACAAAAGGGGCTAATTTTATTTATTTATTTTATTTGTGTGGTCTATATCCTTTACATCCTCAAATACATTAATAAAAATATTCACTTTTCTAAATTTATCTACTGCTTAAAAATATCTAAATATTTAAAATTATTAAATGGCACTCTAGAATATATACATTATTATTGTCTAAATAAGCTTATTTAATTTTCCTCTCTCTTTTTTTTTTTTTTTTTGGTAAGGATCACTTTCTTTTATTTACAAGATAGGAATTGTAGTCTACATATTAAATTTTTTTTGGTTGGAGGATCTAAAATCAATATAAATATCTATTTAACTATTTGAAAAATTATTCTCTATATTGAATATAATTTTCTTTTTTGATAAATGATGAATTTCTTTTGATTGTAGTGTTTTTCTTGTCTTCTAGTTCCATGTTGCATAAAATAAATTTAAAATAGATAAGAAGAAATTCGTTCACCTCCCATAGATTTAATTCCTTCTCGTATAAATAAACTTGCATTAACAATCTCATTGATAATGCCATCAATTATATTTCTATTAAAAAACTAGTTAGCTTGGTTAATCCTTTATATCCGAGGTAAAAATTCTAGTATAAAAAATATCCATAGAATCATAATTGTATGACCAGTTGTATATTCTATTTTTTATTTTGTCCAAAAAAAAATCTGTTAGGATCTCCTTTTATAAATGAATAATTAATTCCAAATTCTGAATAAACCAATCTCATAAAACATTTGCTATTAATGGTCCAAAAATAGCTATACTTACCGAAAAAATTGTATTTTTAAAAAATTCATACCAATTCACAGAATAACTCGCATTGGTATGTAAAAGATTTGTCTAAGTTAACCATTTTGATAATATATCAAAATATATTATTCCATAATAATCAAAATGAATTTTTATTGTTCCAACAAACAAAATAGATAGTATCAAAACAAACAGAGATAATACTTAATAGCATAGTATTGTCTGATTGGTGAGGATACATAGAAATATGGGTGCACTTTTCCCCTAGATAATCGCTATTCTGATCGCGTCAAAATTGGACGATTAATTAATATGTAAAAATGTTCTTGATGGTAAAAGGATGATAATTGTCCCTCACAGCTCGTTCCTAGATTATGCAAAGAAAGATAAATCACGAGTGACTATTAACCCGAGTAGTGACTAGTCCATAGAGAAAGACAGAACCTAACCACTAATCAAGAATTGACTCTCATGATAATAACACTTCATATACTAGCTAACTACCCATCGTATTCTTGATATATAGTTTAGGCGATGGACAGTGTACCGTAAATTAATGCTTTTCTTAATTCCCTCTTAAATCCATCTATTGAATCTGATTTTCCGGCATGCATGGAACAACAGCAAACTCCAAACGTAAGAAGATTATTGAGCATAGAAGAGATCTAATTAAAGAACTATATCTATTAATTAATAATGTTTCCACAATAGCTATCTAGCTAGTTCTTGTTAATCAATTATGACCAAAGCAGTCCATAGCCACAGGAGTCATCCTCAAGACTCAAGTCGTGGCTACCACTAGCATCGTCGACCTCACCGATCTGCGACGACGACCGACGATCGGAGTTGTTGTACTTGTCATTCGATGAACCAGCGAGGTCCATCAGCATGGAGTAGTAGTTATATCCCTCTTCATGATCAACGCCGGGAGTAGTGCTCTCAGAGTCCTTTAGGAGGAGCTTTTTGGTGAGGGAAAGAACCTGATCATGAGATCGATCGATCGAGAGAAATAAGCATGGCATTGTTATTAATTAATTGATTATATATTGATTTTGAATATATACCTCTGCTTTCAGTTCTTCGTTTTCCTTGATGAGGCACTCGCGATCGACCTTGAGACTCTCGTAGATGGACCGCAAGGCCTCGTAGTCCTTCTCCAGCTGCTTCGTCTTCCACCGGGCTCGCCGGTTCTGGAACCATATCGCGATCTGCCTGGGCCTCAGTCGGAGAGCTTTTGCGAGCTGAGCTTTCCTGTGGGGCTCCAGTTTGTTGTCCTGCTCGAAGCTCTTCTCCAGCGATCGAACTTGGTCGCTCGTCAGCCGCCGCTTGCTTTCGTGGCGCAGGCGAAGGGAGTAGTCGTAGTCGTCGTCGTCGTCGCCGTCGGAGTCGTCGACCCTGATGTGGTTCAACTCGACGGGCTTGAACAGCGGCCGCCTCATCGTCCCCGACCATGAGGCGGCGGACTGAACTTGATTCGTCGCAGAAACTTTAAGAACAGAGAAGAAATACTATATATAAATATTAATTAAATCAAAAGAAAGAAAGAAGAAGAAGAAATTAAGATTAAAAGAAGAAGAAAATATTTATATATATATACCAGGAAAGAGTGCTCCGGCGTACATCCTCTGGTTCTGGTTCTGGTTCTGCAGAAGAAGTGTTAAGTTTGAGCTCTCAATTAGGAGCTTCCTTTCCTCCATTCTTTCTTCTTCTTCTTCTTCTTCTTCTTCTTCTTCAATTGTTCTCCAGATTAGAAAAACATTCATTAACAAGCTGCAACTTGTGGCGGAAGCTAGAAGCAGGTGGTCATAATTATATTGTGAAGGAATTGAACTGCACTGTAGGCGATCGAAGAAAAAACAAAAGGGGGTGTGTGCCTTGCTTTCTTTAATTCTTCAACTACTTAGCTTCTTCTCTAGCTGTTCTCTGGTAACGAGGGATCAGGTCTGAGGATTTATATAGAAGTACAAGGAAGACAATTAGTTGGTGTGTGCTTAATTTGTTGATCGAGCACGTCAACTTTCTTTTGCAGCCATGATTTTCTTTCTTGTTTTTTCCTAGAGAGTTTTCCATAATGAATGAATCTTGCGAGAAAGAACAAACGACAAATTAAGTTCTATTATTATTAAGAGCAATGATAGAGAGAGTGAAAATGGAAGAGTGAAAAGCATAGTGAATGATGTGGTATGACGTGACACTTTACATGCACATGTCCGATTTTTACTTGGACACCATCGGCGGTATTCGACCGTCGCCCCGAATCAAACTATATCCTGGGGGTACGATGAACCCGTCAGAGATCGCTGCATGAAAGGTGTCATGTCATTCACTATGTTTTTCACTCTCCCTATCATTTTTTTTATTATTAATATTATTATTAGAATAGATTTAGGAGAGGAATGCTTTATTTAAATGGCATGGATGTGGACACGAGAGCTTAATTATGATGCACATCAATATAGGAGGTTTTAATTTTTTAGAGCTAGGGTATAATTTTTTACTCACAATTTAGAATTAAATTTTATCAATGATCATGCGTAGATAATTAAAAAAAATTATATTTGTTACCGGAGACCCCTTTACCGTCAATTTTTTATCCCAAATTTGTTTAGATCTTTTTCAAAATCTTTTTATTATTTTTTGTTATTCACAAGATTTTTTTTTCTCATAAGATTTCTTTCTTTTCTTTACCAAATTTGAATTGAGATCTAAAATTTAATATTTTTTTTCTTTTTTTAGCCTTAGGGTCATGTCTATACAATATCTATCAACTACATGAGAAATTATGCCACTGTATAAACAAAGTTTATTTTTTTTCAACAAATGATGAATTTTCTTTTTATTTTTTTAATTCTCTACTTGTCTTCTCCTTAATTTCTTAATTTTCCTTCTCATTAACCTATAAAATAATCATTATCCTACCCGGAGTCAGAGATATTAACAAAATTCTCTACAACCATGTCATGTATAATTAATATTATTGACAATATGTTTCCTAGAAAAGAAAACTTAATAATGACAATTAAGAAAGAATTGTCGCTATTATATTTTTCTGAATCATATATAATGGACCACTTTTTAATTAATATTGATCTGTCTAAAGTGACATCCCTTCTGCTCCACCACCATCAACAGCATTTACACACTTGTTGCCTCTGAAAACAAATATAAAAATAAAAAAATACAAAAGTTTAAGGTAAAAGATAATGTACTAGAATAATCTTTGTTTAATATGCAAATTAAATTACAATATCATATAGAAATTAAGCATCCTTGCTTTCTATATAACCTTTCTTCACCTAGCTAGTCAAAAGTGAATATATATATAGTATTAGTTTTTATTATTTCATTGGCCCCAAAGTGAGCAATTTGCCTTGTGCAAAAGTTCTTTGAGAGTAAAGGCATCGCACTTGTTCAAGTTATTTTTCCTATTCATTTGAAAATATAAGATTTGGAAGATAATTAATAAAATAAGAGAATGGAATGGAATGGAATGGAATGTTGAACCATCATTGAAACAATTGATCAAGTCAAAGGAGAATGATGAGTAATGACTTTCACAATTAATTTGGAAGAATAGTTAAGTGGCATGTGGAAAGTGAGCGAGACATGATTCAATCATTTGAATTTGTTTGTTTGATATTATGCTTGAAGGTTCCCTAAATTCAAGGGAAAATTAATTAGCTTGTAGGCAATGATCTTTTGGAATGGTTTAGAAGGAATTTTATTTTGATCATGATCATTTGTCTTTTTTTTAAAAAAAAATAATAATAATATTTCAAAGAATAGTAATCCTAGCTACTTGTAATTAGGAAATTGAATACAAAGATTAGACTTGGTTGAATTTATAATATGAATGCTTCAAGATGTGTTCAAAGGCTCGCCGATATATCGAATTGATTTGGGTTTCAAAATTTGATTTGAATTCAAGTTGAGGTATGCCCAAAGTAGGAGTATTTTTTGTAAGTTACATGATCAAGCAAGTTACATGATCGAGATTGGTTGATGAAGCAACAAGGAGAAGTTGATTTTGTCTAGAACAGTGGTCGTTTTTATTGAGTTTTACAAAGTTTATCTTAGAGTACTTGGCCTTATTCAACTATGGTTGGGTATTTTGGTAATTTGATATGTCAAAAGTTGACCTTCAAAATTAAGTTATGAAGTCTTGAATATAATCTAATTAAGTCGTCACAACCTACTTAAAATATTATAATAATATTTTTTAAAATTAATTTTTAATATTAGAAATCAAATATCATTTTTTTAGTTCATTTGAAACTTGATTTTAGAATTTTGTTGATTGTGCAACCCGGTTTCCAAATTTTCAAAAAAGACGTACAAATGAGCAAACAAAAATCGACACGTTTCTAAAGAAAATTTATTTTAAATAAATGTAAAGAAGTATTAAATTAGTTAAAACTTTTACCAACTTTGTTCATTCGTATACCTTAAAAAAATATATTATCTTATATAATTTTTTTATTAACCAACCCCAGATAATATAATCCATTTACGGCCCACTTTAGCATTGTCATTGTTCCGGAAGCGAACGACGAAAATGACGAGTTATCAAAGTATAGCTCACAACGACGATGACGGAGAGAGGATGTCTATGTCCTGCGAAATTAACACGAGCGTTAAAGAGGATGCACCGGAAGATTTTCCGATGGAGTCATCTCCCACACTCAAGTCAGAACTCTATCTTTTTCGGAGGACAACGAGGAATCAAATTGCTATAGTTCTGGAAAGCTTACTCCCCTTTACCTGGAGTACCGAGGTATCTTATATATCTGAGGTCTTTATCACACGTGTCCACACGTTCCTTAATCATCGATTACTTGATAGATATTCTCTCTTTTGGTAACGGTCACTGCGATCATTAAGGCTTGATTATCGTGCGTTGCGAATAATAATTACCTGATGACTTTCCTATTCTAAAAGAAGGAACGGATACTTGAAGTCGGGCTTTCTGATCCCTTGTTGATCTTTGGACTCCACTCTCCTGAGTCAGTCTCGGAGTCTCATCTCCCGAGCTGACCTCGGGACCTTCATCCATTTTCCCGAGATAGTCTCGGGAGCTCGATTCCCGGTCTGACCTCGGGGGCTTTCTTCCATTCTCCCGAGATACTCTCGGGAGCTCGATTACCGGTTTGACCTCGAGGCATTGGTTCTGCGGGCATTGCCATATAGCTTCCCCATGCCACGTGTCCACCTCGGGATGTTCATCCCTATCACAAGTCCTCCCATTCAAATCTAATCGAAGAAAGTGTGGTTGACTGATTAGGCTGGTGGCACGATGAGAGGAAGCAAAGTATTTGCGGGGCCTATATTACCATTTCTTCTCTTGACGACTCGTCGAGTCCTAGGAATCAAAACATTCGTCCCTTGGCCCGAGGCGATCCTTTGAATTAATCCAAGAGTCCTTGCAAGTTCCAAGGCCCAGTAATGATAGCTGTCCATCGCCCATTAAGAGCACATAGGGTATCTTAATGACGAGAGAACGTTCCCGCGAATAGAATACTACCATGTGGTAGGGTTTTTTTTATGTGATCTCCCTCTGATACGCTTAGTAGGGTCATACCAACTGACGGTCATAATGAACGACAATGCCTCGAGATTTGGAGTCATTACCATCCACGTGTCGTGCCTCTATTCTTCACATGAGACGGTTCCTTCCCTATAAAAGTGGAAGGTGAAAACGACCTTCTGTATTCTTGCACCGCCGACTATCAGAGCTTGTGCATCCCGCCTCTATCTACTAGAGTTTCCTTTTGCTAGGGCTTTTTCTTCACGCGTAGGTCTCGTTCATCTCCGTCTTCTTCTCCTCTTCATTACCATGGGCAAGGAAGGAAAGGGAAAGAAGGGCCAAGAGAGGAAAGAGAGGTTTGGGGAGGAAGGGGTGTATCATCCGGAGTGGTATGAAACCACCTCCTCCATGGTCAAGATGAACACCTTGAGAGCCACCTGTGAAACCTATGGCATTCCGGCGGAGCTAAAGGTTAAGGTTTCTAAAATAGACCAATCTCCCATAGAACCTCCCTTAGGGGTTTTCACTTTTTTCTTAGGGCAGGTAGAGTTTGGCCTCCGTTTTCCTCTTCCCCCTTTTTTCATGGCATATCGGAGTACTTTGAAACCCCTTTGCACCAGATGGCTCCCAACGTCTTCGCTCAAATGGGCGGGGCGTTTGTCCTTTTCAAACTTTTCAAAATACCTTTAACCCCTTACTTCTTTCATTTCTTCTTTCTCCCAAACTTGGCCTCCAGAGGGGCATTCAGCTTTACTGCTCGCCCCAGCCATAAGTTTATAGGAAGCCTCCCTTCCCCCATAAGGGATGGAAGGAGTGTTTTTTCTTTATTAGGCTTCCTGAGCATCCTTTCTGCCCGATTCGCTGGCGAGAAGACTTGCCCTCTCTTCCGGACCTGGGCGACTTCCAGCAGGACCCGGGGCGTCAGCGGGCCAGAAGCGTCTTGGCCAGAATAGAGTTCCACGACCCCAGCCTGGTGCAGTGTGAAGAACTCCTGTATCGAGCTGGGCTTAGCTCCAAAGCCACTAGCCTTAGCCATAGCCTCAGTAAGTTCAATATTTTGTTAAACACTTGTCGATTCTAATTGATATTTTATTAATTTTGTGTTGCAGAGAACGTCATGTTGTCCCGGGCTATGAGCAAGCTCCTTAAATGGGAGCTGGTCGACGAACAAGCCCTCTCCCATCCTCCAGCTCCCACCACCCGGGTGGTCGACTATGCTGAAGGCTCGGAGCTAACGCAGGAGCTACCTGGTGCTCAGGGAGCTGATCCCTCACCTACTCCCATTGGGACGGGAGGTGACGATGAAGAACTTGCAAAGGTTCTTCCGTCGGCGACAGAGCCGACTAGAAAGACGGGGCAAAGACGACTTGTCTTGCCCCGGGAGGACGACAGGGAGAGACGACCACTTCCTCCTGCCCCTCGGAAGAGGAGAACCTGCGCACCTCTGGCGTCTCTCACAATCACAGAGGAGGAGGATACTATTCCCCTCTCGAAGCACCACCGACGGGTGCCCTCTCCTATGGCGGAACACTGTGCTGCAGTCGCCACCCCTGCCGACTCACACGACGATTCCAGAGGCAAGCGGGCACGATCAGCAGAGCCTCGACTGACAAGCGTGCATCTGCGCCGAAAAGTCTGGGCGGTGGAGAAGGCGGCCTCTCTGGGCCCTCGGCCAGTGGAGCTGAAGGAACCCCTGGCCGAGGGTAATCCTTCCGGGGGAGCGTCCAACACTGAGGAGGACATCCTGGGCCCCTCCAGAGTGCCCCTCGAAGCACCCAGTGTCCAACCCCTCCCTCTTCGCCACTCCGAAGGCACATCTGGCGTGCCTTCTCTGAGGAGCCATGAAGTCATGAGAGGGAGGACCACAAGCTCTTCAGCTGGGTTAATCGCCAGTTTACATGAGTCACTTCTCAAGGTAAACATCTTGTGTTTTCCCATTATAATCATTTTCTCTTCTAACTCTTATTATTTGTTGTGACAGATCACGTTCGACTGCCTTCTCCTGGGTAGTCGGCTATCCTCCGAGCAGGAAACTGACGTCGTGTGCCAACAAGTAGTTGAATTAGAGGCGGGGGTTTTTTGGGCTCGTGGGAAGGTCTGATGCAGGCGAAGGTCAGCAAGGGTCTTCGGGTTAAGGTGGAGCACTACCTGGACTCTCTACTGGCCTCTGAGTCTTCCCTACACAGTGTTCGCCACCGGGAGGCCGATTATCAGAGCTAGCAACAATGCATACTGAGGAGGTGAGCTATTTAGCTCAAGAGAAAGGGCGCTTAGAAGAACGGGAGGCAAAGCTGTCGGAGGAAGTCCGACTCCTACAAGAAGACTTGGAGCGGGCCAAGTTGCAACTCCTGACAATCTCAGAGCAACTCAAGGAGGCCCAGGCGGCTCGGGACCAGCTGTCCTCCGAAGCGGCCAAGCTGAAGACTGCTCGGGACCGAGCCTCAGAAGAATTGAAGATATATAAGGCTAACGAGGAGCCCCAGCAGGCGAAGACAGAGGCGACATTCAAGGCCAAATTCCTCCAGTCTAAGGTATTTGGCGACATTTTGGCCAGCCAAGTGCTAAGATGGTTGAAGCAGGGCTTCAACGGGGCAGTCCAGCAACTTCGGCTTGACGTATTGCAAACGGATGCCGACCTGAGCTTCCTCAGTGTCGGTCGGGCCTGGGAGGAGCTGCCGCAGGTGGAGGCAGAGGCGGCAGTCAAGGCCAAATTCCTCCAGTCTGAGGAATTTGACGACATTTTGGCCGACCAAGTGCTAAGACAGCTGAAGCAGTGCTTCAACGGGGCCGTCCAACAACTTCAGCTTGAGGTGTTGAAGCTGGATGCTGACCTAAGCTTCCTCAGCGTCGGTCGGGCCTGAGAGGAGCTGCCACCCTAGGAGAAGGAGTTGTAGCCCTCCGTCTTTTTTTTCTTCTTTTTCTTTTGTATTTTGCATTTTACTTTTTGCTTTTGGATATACTTCAAATGTAATCTCCGATTCTAAATGAAACATTTTCGTCTTCTATACCACTTTCTTTTTATCTTTTGTACCTTGACGAATGTACTCCAAATGTAATCTCCGTTTCTAAATGAAATATATTTATCTTCTGCTTCAATATCTATATTTATCTTCTGCTTCTTGTTTCCTATCTCATGCATTGCCCATACGTTGTGTATTGCTCTTCGCCCCCTCTCCCGTATAGACCCCTTTACACACGTGAAGTCTAATGTTGAGGAGGAGACAAGGACTTGGTGGGCTGTTATTTACCTGTGTTGGCAAGGACAAGACTCAGCCTCTTCAACACCTCGGCCAGACCAATATATCTTGAGTGTCATCAGCACCTCAAGATCGTATAGGTCCGGGTAGCTCCCGGTCATGCTTTCTCAGTACCATGTCCAGGTCTACTCATCTCAGGCATCCTCGGCACCACGAGATGGTAGGGTCTTCAGCTACTCCTGATCGGGCATCATCGGGACCATGGCCAGGTTTACTCATCTCGGACATCCTCAACACCATGAGATGGTAGGATCATCGCATGCTCCTGGCTGGGCAATCTCGACACCACGACCAGGTCTGCTCATCTCGGGCATCCTCGGCACCACCAGGTGGTAGGGTCATAAGCTACTCCTGGTCGGGCATCCTCGGCACCACGACCAGGTCTACATATCTCGGGCATCCTCAGCACCACGAGATGATAAGATCATTACCTGCTCCTGGCCGGGCATCCACAGCACCACGGCCAGCTCTACTCATCTCGGGCATCCTCGGGACCACAAGATGGTAGGTTCTTAGGCTACTCCTAGTCGGGCATCCTTGGCACCACGACCAGGTCTACACATCTGGAGCATCCTCGGCACCACGAGATGGTAAAATCTTCACCTGCTCCTGGCCAGACTTCCTCAGCACCACAGCCAGGTCTACTCATCTCGGGCATCCTTGGCACCACGAGATGGTAGGGGCTTAGGCTACTCCTAGTCGGCATCCTTGGCACCACGAGATGGTAGGGGCTTAGGCTACTCCTAGTCGGGCATCCTCGACACCACGATCAGCTCTACTCATCTCGAGCATCCTCAGCACCACGAGATGGTAAGATCTTCGCCTGCTCCTGGCTGGACATCCTCAGCACCACGGTCAGACCTACTCATCTTGGGCATCCTCGACACCACGGGATGGTAGGGGCTTAGGCTACTCCTAGTTGGGCATCCTCGGCACCACGACCAGGTCTACGCATCTCGAGCATCCTCGGCACCACGAGATGGTAAGATTTTCGTCTGCTCCTGGCCGGGCATCCTCAGCACCACGGTCAGGTCTACTCATCTCGGGCATCCTCGGCACCACGAGATAGTAGAGTCTTCGTCTACTCCAGGTTAGGCATCCTCGGCACCACGGCCAGGTCTACTCATCTCGGGCATCCTCGGCACCATGAGATGGTAGGGTTTTCGACTGCTCCTGGCCGGGTATCCTCGCCACCACAACCAGGTCTACACATCTCGGACATCCTCGGCACCACGAGATAACAAGATCTTCGCCTACTCCTGGCCGGGCATCCTCAGCACCATGGCCAGATCTACTCATCTATGACATCCTTGGGGCCACGAGATGGTAAGATCTTCGGCTGCTCCTGGTCGGGCATCCTCGACATCACGACCAGGTCTACACATCTCGGGCATCCTCGGCACCACGAGATGGTAAGATCTTTGCCTACCATTGTACCCACATCCTTAGCACCACGGCCAGGTCTACTCATCTCGGGCATCCTCGGCACCATGAGATGGTAGGGGCTTAGGCTACTCCTGGTCTGGCATCTTCGGTACCACGATCAGGTCTACACATCTAGGGCATCCTCGGCACCACGAGATGGTAAGATCTTCGCCTGCTCTTGTCCGGGCATCCTTAGCACCATGGCCAGGTCTACTCATCTCGGGCATTCTCGACACCACAAGATGGTAGGGTCTTCGGCTACTCCTGGTCGGGCATCTTCGCCACCACGACCAGGTCTACACATCTCAGGCATCCTCGGCACCACGAGATGATTAGATCTTCGGATGCTCCTGGCCGGACATCCTCAGCACCACTCCCAGGTCTACTCATCTCGGGCATCCTCAACACCACGAGATGGTAGGGGCTTAGGCTACTCCTAGTCGGGCATCCTAGGCTCCACGACCAGGTATACACATCTCGGGCATCCTCGGCACCACGAGATGGTAAGATCTTCGCCTGCTCCTAGCTAGGCATCCTCAGTACCATGGCGAGGTCTACTCATCTCGGGCATCCTCAGCATCACGAGATGGTAGAGGCTTAGGTTATTCCTGGTCGGTCATCCTCGGCACCACAACAAGGTCTACACATCTCGGGCATCCTCGACACCACGATATGGTAAGATCTTCGCCTGCTCCTGGCTAGGCATTCTCAGCACCACGGCCAGGTCTATTCATCTCGGGCATCCTCGGCACCATGAGATGGTACGGGCTTGGCCTGCTTCTGGCCGAGCACCCTCACCATCATGCCCAGGTCTACTCATCTCGGGTATCCTCGGCACCACGAGATGGTAGGATCTTAAGCTACTCCTGGTCGGGCATCCTCGGCACCACGACCAGGTCTACACATCTCGGGCATCCTCGACACCACGAGATGGTAAGATCTTTGACTGCTCCTGGCCGGGCATCCTCAGCACCACGTTCAGGCTTACTCATCTCGAGCATCATCGGAACCACGAGATGGTAAGGGCTTAGGCTACTCCTGGTTGGGCATCCTCAACACCACGACTAGCTCTACACATCTCGGGCATCCTTGGTACCACGAGATGGTAAAATCTTCGCCTGCTCCTTCTTCTTTTGGGGGATTGGCCAGGTCGATCTGCAAGGCTTCATGTGTCCTCGGGTTCTTGCGGGTTTATGTTCTAACCTTCCCACTGTAGCACCGCCGGGAAGCCAGTTGGTCTCCTTTGACTTTGACCACTTGCTCCCCCACCGGAAATTTGATCTTCTAGTGGTAGACTGAGATCACCGCCTGACATAGGCTAAGCGTCGATCGCCCAAGGATGGCGTTATAGGACGATGGGGCATCCATGATCATGAAGGAAGTCCTCCTTGTCCTCTATAGCATGTCGTCCCCCAGCGACAGAGACAGGGAGATATGTCCCATCGGTTGTATTCTGTATCCGATGAAGCTGAAAAGCAGGGTGGAGACAGGATGCAACTCATCTCGTTGACCTGCATCTTGTGCAGAGCCATCTTGTACAGGATGTTGACGGAGCTACTTGTATCCACAAAGATGCGTTTAACCTCGTAATTAGCTATTTGGGTGAGGATTACTAGAGCATCTTCGTGGGGGGCTTCCACGTCCTCCAGATCGTCAAGGTTGAAGGAAATAACAAGGCCCTAGCACTTTTCCTTGTCCGTCCCGATGACATAATTTTTCAACCAGTGGGTATGGGCCTTCCGTGCCCGACGAGAGTCTCCTCCAATCGGCCCTCCTGAGATTACTCCCACATGGCCCGATGGAGTTCCGTGAGCCGGAGCCTTGCCTTTCTTGGGGTCCCTTTCAGGGGAGATAGACTAGTGGGACACTATCTCCCGACTTCTTCCTCTCGTAGGTGACCGAGACCGACGCCTGGATTTGTTCTCCCCCGATTGTCGTCATTGAGGGGAAGGGCTTCGGCGAGAAGATCGTTGTTAATACCCCGCTTTGTTTCACAGTTTGTAGGGTTTGGCACTCGCATCCTTAGATCTCCTCTTCTTCAAGGTGTAACACTCTTGTGTAAAGTGAGTTGTGCTGCCGTGGAAGTCGCAGTACTTCTTCGGTGGCTCGGGTCCCTCGGTGTCGACCGTCTCCACCAACCTCTTCTTGCCGAACCAGTGAACCTTCCCGGAGCGAGGATCTTTTGCTCGAGTTGGAGCGGGTGGTTCTCTCCTCTTGGATCGTACCAAGATTTAGATAGGGACTCCCGCTGAATCTTTGCGACGGGCGTGCTGCACTTCCTCGACGTTGACGTGCTTGACTGATCACCCCAATAAGTCATCTAAGTTGGCCGGTGGCTTCTTCACCAGCGACCGAAAGAAATCGCTTTCAGAGAGTCATTGCGTGAAGGCGCTGATGAGGATCTCTAAAGTGGCAGTTGGCACGTCCTGAGCCACCCGATTGAACCACTGGATAAAGTCCTTCAGCGGTTCTTTTGTCTTATACTTGAGGGTGAACAGGTTCAAAGTCGTCTTCTGATATCGCCGGCTACTGGCGCAGTCGTGTAGGAAGATAATTTTAAACTCCAGAAAGGAGTTTATCGAATTTTGGACAGCCTCTGAAACCATCTCTGGGCGGCTCCTGATAAGGTGTTCAAGAACACTCGACACTTCACACCATCTGTGTATTGGCATCACAGAGCCGCTTTCTCGAACTTACAGATGTGGTCCTCCGGATCCGTCTTCCCATTGTAATCAGCAATTCCTGGACCGCGAAATTGCTTGGGCATAGGATCTATTATGATGTCCGTGTTGGGACCGGGTGCATGTTGACATGGATACGGGTTCGTAATTTTAAAATTTAATTACGTGCAGCGGAAGGTTTAGCATAAATAATTTCTCAAATTATTTTAACCACGTATCTAGCATGCAACCTTATGTTATGGAGACATGATCATACATTTAAAATTTTACAGAAAGTAAACTAATTTACTTAATACCTCGCGTAACTCGTAGAAAGGGACGAGATCCAACCGTAGCGTCCTTTGGAAGCTCCGCCTCTATTCGCGTCCACGCCGAGTTTTCTTCGGGATGACTTCGCAAAGCCATGAGTTTCGTGCCGACAAGAACTATTAGATTCTCCAAAGGCACGACAAGAATACCAAGAGAGAGATGGAAAGACTAACCACCAAACGAAGAACGGAATCAAGATTCCGGGAGGAAGGAAGGAGTCGCGCCCGCTTCTTCTTCTTCTTCGGCCTCTTCTTGGTGGTGGAAGCTCACGGCAACCAAAAGGAGGGCCTCTAGGGCCGACGCCACTAGAGGAGGGAGAGGGAGAGAAGGAGAGGGAGAGAGGCTAGGCAAGAATCCTTGATCTCTTCGATTAAATTCCAAGCCTTGCCTTGGTACCTTTATATAGTAGCCTCTTAATCGCCAAGTCTCCTTTTAACGGAATAAATTTTCATAAGAAATTTATCTTATAAATTTTTCTATGAATTATTCCATCATGCTAAGTTTTTATCATAATTTAATTTACAATAAAAACAACCATGTCTCCTTTTTCTTATGGAAAGAAATTTCTTTATATAAACTTCTTTATATAAATTTCTTTATATAAATTTCTTCAGATAAATTTCTTTATCATGGTAAATCAATCTATTATTGATTTTATAAAATAAAATAAACCAATCTATGGTTCATTTTAATTTCCATGAAAAATAAATCTGTTTATATAAATTTCTTTATATAAATTTCTTTATCATGGTAAATCAATCTATTATTGATTTTATAAAATAAAATAAACCAATCCAAGGTTCATTTTAATTTCCATGAAAAATAAATCCGTTTATATAAATTTCTTTATCCATAATTTTATAAAACAAACCACGCGCAGTTTATTTTATAATTTGAACCAAACAATTTGGTTCTCCCCTTTTATTGTGGCCGGCCAAACAAAGAGGGTGGGGACCCTCTTTGGTCGGCCAAACCTAAGCCGAAACCGTATGAATTAAACTCATTTAATTCGTCCAATAAGTCTTCAAAAGACTTAGCCATTTTATGCTTCCGATGCGTCTCTGAAAAATTCAGATTCGACTTATCTCTCTTGATCGGAAAATCTAATTTTCAACTCGTTTTAAATCCCTCGGATCACTCGTAGTGCGTCTATAATTCAGATTCGATTCGATTTATGTTGGCCGTCTATAATTAACCAATTATAGAACGATCATGAGTGGCACCTAGTAGTACATCATGATCCCCAATTAATCGAAAGATCAACGATTGACCTCAGAAACTATTCTGAAACCCTTCAGCAGCTTTAATGAATCGTGCCTCATTCCCTTCACCATCTTATACCCACTTGGTTCAGGACACGGTCTATGTGTGTCAGTCCCCACTAGGCTGACTACGTCACACCTAGCCCAAGTAATGTCTTTCCCGTCCAATGGATTCTAATTACTCTCATGTTTCTGAGAGATTCATACTCGGAACATGTGATGCTCTGGCCAGAGGCTTTGAGTAACAATCCGACGATAGGTCTTGGGTATACATCTCCTCGCAAGGAGTGATGAATCCTTTGTAGGCTGTTCAAACATCTTCGGGCACTTCGGCTTATACCCAATCATCCTGGGTCCACACCTCCTTGGAGATGCTTGCTTAAGATGTCAAAGTATAAGTCTTCATGACCAAGATGACTTGAACACCGCAAGTCAAAGGAACATCGCACTTAAGCTGCAGTAAGAACTTCATTGACATGTCTATATGTAAACTACCATATGAAGTTTTACAGCCAGTCACTCCAATGAACTAGTTCCCTTAACTAGCATTCATGTTTATCTCCGGACATCCCAATGTCACCAGCCAATGAGAATCAGCTGATTAGAGAATAACCCATGCTAGTCTCAACAGAATTGATAGTGTCCGTATTTATCAATTCATCGACTAGGGATAATTTCAATACTTCACAATTGCACATGTAGAGATAATCACTAGTTGTGAATTCATCACAAATTCTCTCATGCTGTGAATTGTATTGCGGACATTCAGTAAATGAGTTTAAGATCTCAATCAAATACACAAACATGTATACTCAAATAGTGAATATTCATTTATTAAAATAAATGATTACATTCATAAGGCGATTGCCTTAGGACACTTCTCTCACAATACTAACAGTCCGGAGAAAAAGGAGTAGATGGAGACTTCAGAAGAGCTTTGGAGGCCTCTATCTTTCCCGGTCCCTCCTCCTGTGGTAAAATGCTGGAGGCGACGAAATGTGCCCTCTCTATTTCTCCCATGGAATCTCGCCTGGGCACTGGAGCTGTCATGGTTGGTCCCACCGGTGGCTAGACGAATCTTCAATTTCGGTGGTGCGAGACCGATATTCTTGGGATTTCAACCTGCCCCGGAGCCACTAGTTGCAAGGCAGCTTGCTCGATTTGATGCTGCTCTAGCGTTCCTCTGACGACGTTGTTGACTAAGCGATCCAACTCCTCCCGCGTCAGAATGATGGGTTGTCCCTCTGGATCTGCCATCACGGTATTCCTTCTGGTGCTTTGATGTTTTCCACAGACGGCGCCAAATTTATTCTGGTCACCAAAGCGTAGCCCACGACGACGATGAGGGGAGAGGATGTCCACGCCCTGTGAGATTAACATGAGCGTTAAAGGGGATGCACTGGAATATTTTCCGGTGGAGCCCTCTCCGACGCTCCAATCAGAACTCTATCTTTTTCGGTGGACAATGAAGAATCAAAATTGCTCTAAGTCTTGAAAGTTTACCCCCTTTACTTAGGTGCCGAGGCATCTTATATACCTGAGGTCTTTATTGTTGGACCTTGGATGGCTAGAGAGGGGGGGGGAGTGAATAGCCAGACACAAAACTTTGGCCTCTTTTTAACTTTCTGCACTTGAGGGTTAACAGCGGAAGAATACAAGCAGAAAGACAGAAACAGAAATAGACAGAAAAACAAAACACAAACCAAAGACGCTAACTCAAAGGGTTTACAAGGTTCGGGGATAACTTGCCCTACTCTTTGGCGTGCTCGTAAGGTGGGTGATCCCTTGATCGTCGGCAGATTAAGCCTCGGAACTCCGGATAGAATAGAGTCTCCTTCTCGGTGGAGAAACCTCTCCACATATCTCACAGATGAATGAGCTTGAGTACAGGAGATCACGAGAAGAAACCTCACACCAAAAAGTAGCAGGAACACTCAAGCACACAGACTATACAGAGAGCTCAAACAACCCAGCAAAACTTCTCTAGTTTTCTGTCTGTTCATCTTCCGCTCCTTTGCTTCCCAACTTCTTCTTAAGCTTCTGCTCACCGTCGCCAGACTCCATCAGCACCCACTGAACCACAGCCTGACCCACTGACCTCCACTGGCACTCAGTCCACTGAAGACCTCTTCAGTTGAGCCTCCGGTCAGTGGCCAGCCGCACCAGAAGCCGTTGAAACCTGGAAACAGAAAATAGGCAAACCTGCCACGGTGAAAGTCGCCATTGACTCTTCTCCTTGGTTTGTATCGTCCCTGCAACGTCTGCACACTCAACAGAAGCTTAGCACAGCAAATCAAAAGGAATCAGCAGAGTAACAGAAGTGATCAGAGCGAAATCAGACGTCTGACAATGATTCAAATTAAAGTTATCAGACACTGATCGGTCACCAGACTGATCAGTGAAGACCCTGATCGATCAGGCTCCTGCCTGATCAGTCCAGTGAAGCTGTGATCGGTCACACTGACCGATCAGGTTTCACGGATCTGAACCTGTGATCGGTCACACTAACCGATCAAGGATCGAGGATCGGTCACCAGACCGATCCACCAGTTTGCTGGAGTTTCCTCCAGCTCCCACCAGCCAAAGGCCCTGATCGGTCACCTGACCGATCAGGTTGTGCCCTGATCAGTCTGGTGACTGATCAGGTCACTCCCTGACCGATCAGGAGTCATCCTGATCGATCAGGATGTCCATAGACCGATCCCTGATAGGTCAGATAGACCGATCAGGGTTTCTCACAGAACCATTCTAATCTCTCTCTGATCATTCACCAGAACAATCAGAAGCCAAATAGAACCACTCTGTTCTCTTTCTGATCGTTCACCAGAACGATTATACGCCCTGGATCGGTCACCAGACCGATCCATAACTAGGAGTTAGTGCCAACTCCCTGATCGGACCACAGACCGATCCAGCTCCGACCATTTCAACCCTAAGTCCAGAGAACAGGCTCCCTAGTCTTCTCTGACTCATTCTGGTCCCGGAGAAAGAGCTCACGTGCTCTCTCGACCAGTACACTCAATGCTCAGTCTCCCGGACCAAGACTTCGTGCCCACCTTCACTTACTGGGACTTTGTTCAACCTAGCTTCACTCACTAGGACCTGGTTTCACTCACCAGGGTTTCCTTCACCTAGCTTCACTCGCTAGGACCCGGCTTCACTCACCGGGATTTCAGTCACCTAGCTTCACTCGCTAGGACCCGACTTCACTCACCGAGGTTTTCGTCACCTGGCTTCACTCACCAGGACCCGGCTTCACTCACCGGGGTTTTCGTCACCTGGCTTCACTCACCAGGACCCGGCTTCACTCACCGGGGTTTCCGTCATCTGGCTTCACTCACTAGGACCCGGCTTCACTCACCGGGGTTTCCGTCACCTGGCTTCACTCACCAGGACCCGGCTTCACTCACCGGGATTTCCATCACCTGGGTTCACTCACCAGGACCCCGCTTCACTCACCGGGATTTCCATCACCCGGCTTCACTCACTGGGACCCGGCTTCACTCACCGGGATTTCATATCCAGTCCCTGACCAGGACTTAAGCCGAATTTACTCACTCACTTAAACTTAAATCGGTGTCAACACCAAAACAACAATCAGGTCAGACTGCATCAACATTTATCACACGTGTCTCCACGTTCCTTAATCATCGGTTACTTGATAGATATTCTCTCTTTTGATAACAGCCACTGCGATCATTAAGGCCTTGATTATCGTGCGTTGCGAATAATAATTACCTGATGACTTTCCTGTTCTGGAAGGAGGAACAGATACTTGAAGTCGGACTTTCTGATCCCTATGTTGATCTTTGAGCTCCACTCTCCCGAGTCAGTCTCGGAGTCTCATCTCCCGAACTGACGTCGGGGCCTTCATTCGTTTTTCCGAGATAGTCTCGGGAGCCCGATTCTCGGTCTGACCTCAGGGGTTTTCTTTCATCCTCCCAAGATAGTCTCGGGAGCCCAATTGTCGATCTGACTTCGGGCACTAATTCGGCGGGCCCTGCCATGTAGCTTCCCTGTGTCACATGTCCACCCCGGGATGCTCATCCCTGTCCATCATTATCATTAGTCTTTTCTTTAATGATTTGAATGATTCATTTCACTCTAAATGAATTCAAAGTTGATTCATTTATGCGTTAGGGTAATGGTGTGGTGATTAGATTTTTTTGGTTAATCAGGTAAATGGATGGGTGATGTAGGATAATCTGAATATCTTTCATATCATTTTTAATATTTTTGAGTATTTTAGTATTTAAGATATTTTTGATATTTCTGAATTAGGGCTAGTCTATATGAACATCCTGATATATTAATTTCAATTCCGATTAAGAAATTTCCTTTTTTGTAAGAATTTTTTTATTTATTTACAATATAGGAATATAGGAATTGAGTTGAGGATTTCTTTCTTTTCTTTTCCTTTTTTACGATATTTAATAGAAATTGAAATTAACATACTAGGGTGTTGATTTAAACTAGATCTAACCCACAAATATCAAAATTATCTTAAATACTAAAAAAAACTCAAAAAGCACTAAAAATAGCATGAAAGATATTCGGATTCTCCTATATTAATGGGCATCTGCGAGCGATTCTCAATTTACTTGGATGGTTTGATAGGAAATTTCTATGAGTGACCAACTCAGTCACCTTCAAAATTAATTGATTCAAAGAATTGGATTTTTAGATTAAAAAAAGATTGATTTACATTTCATTCTACTCCATTGTATTAAAAGGAATTTGTCTACCTCTTAGGGGTTTAATGAGCGAGATCATCCACTTAGATAACGTAATCTTCTCAAATAATATTAGAAAATGATTTCTCTTATATTATGATGTTGTTTTTACAATTTCTTGCTTTCTAATTTTACTTGATTCTGTTTAATAAATGAACATTTTTAATAACTAATATATAGGAGAGTTTTTCGATTATGAACACGTATGAGAAATTATTTTAAAATTGCAAATCAAGATCATCTCTAATTTGACTTTGCATGCAAATATAAATAGAAAATGTGTTTGTTGATCTGCATATTTTTGTGATGTTTTGACTGTCGAAACATTTTTCTTTAAAACAAATTAAATGGGAAAAATGAGTGATAAAATTCATATATCACCCTTTTTTTTAGTGCTCTCTTTTACCATCTTCAATAGAAAACTTCCAACTCGACAATCTAGAAGAACTTATTTCAGTCAAAAGAAAGGACAGTTCAAAAAGATTTTTTTTTTAAATAATCGTTTATATTTTCCTCTTTCATAGTGGAAGATCCTAATCGAGCGGCGCCAATTAATTCGATTTCGTTCTCTTTTTTATCTCATTTTCAATTTAAAAATTCAAAAGAAAAATAAAGTTGCAATTTATATTTGTGGATGCATTTCTTGGATTTTTTTTTCCTCTAAAAAATTTAAAAACAGAACGATTAATAAAATTGGGTAACATTTGGACGATTGATTCGATTTTACGAAAATTTTTCATCGGCCGTCAAGATAAATCGAAAAGTACTCATGACGAACGATCTAGAAGTCTAACATTCTAAGATTAGCATCTTATTTTTAAAAAAAATTATGTAAAATATATCATCGTAGTTAAAGATCGAATGATGAATATTTAAAATGATAATTAATTATCCTTTTATTGTATTCTCATTTTGGGAGAGAAAGAGAGGAGAGGGGATGCAATGTAAAAGGTGGAACCGTCACCTTAGCGGCCTCCTAGTCCCGGCCCCACAAGTGTCCAGAGAGGATAAATCACGATTTTACTGGTGGGGTAAAACGTCTGGGGCTGAGAGAATTTAAGCCAGCAGATCAGATTTTTATCCCGTGTGTGACTAGCGACTTTCGAATCTAAAACTTCCGATGTAAATAATTAGACGTCTTATCAACTGAGTCAGTCCGTGGAGGTGAAAGAGAAGAGAGGAGAGCCTGAGGATGAGATGGATAACGATAAAGTTACTTTAGTTTTGTTCCTTTAGTCACGTCACGTACGTAGACGAATTGCCATGCAGCGCATGCATGTCCACGTCCAGCCAATTAAGTAAATTAAATATCCCCACCCGTTTCAAAAGGTTCCGTTCCGTTACGTTACGTTACGTTGGCGAGGAAGTAAAACGCCACACGAGTGTAACACCCTTCGCACGAGAGTTGGGATGGACACGTGTCGAGCTGAGAAGGTGGCCAAGTTAAAGTTCGCAGGAATTTTCATCAATTCTATCTTTTTAAACTTTGTCAAAATTTTAACTTGCACGTTTGGAATAAGAAAAAAAGGTCATTTATCACTGAGTTTTCAAATATATATTTCACTTCACCCCTATAATGTTTCCACCAGATTCGATGAAATCAGGAACTTTTGTCGTGTTGTTTTAGACCAACCTTCAAACAAATCAAAAGGGAGTTGTTCGACAAAGGCATTGAAGTTACACTTTCAAGTTTAGGTCGACATCATTCATGGAGCTCACCTGAAGATTCTCACCTCTGAAAGTTTCAGGATTTTTTTTATAATTATTATTATTTTGAACACAAGTCAACCATGGATGTTATTCAATGTTTTAATCCATAGTATATGGATGTTATACTCAAATCCTATATACATGAAAGTTCATTTTTTTTCTGTTTAAATACAATGTAAATTTCTCTGTGAGATAAAACAGAAAAGAAAAATGACCATCAAAATCAGCTGCCTTCCATGCTACAACACAAGGTTATCACTGGCTTCGTCTAGCCTGAATCTGGAGTTGAATTCGATCATTTTTAGGTACCTCAATGCCGATGCTGTCTCGATGTTTGCTCTCGAAGAACCATGATCATGGAGGATCGGGAACACCAGCACTGTGACAGGACTGAACTAATCATCTTCAGTGTTAAAACATCCTCCAATTCGTTGCCGCCTTTTGTTTAGAACAGCTCTGATTGACTCATGCTCAGCGCGAAGTTTTTCACTGAATTGCCTCTTTGATTCACTCGTACTGATGTTCTTATTTGTCTCTGCAGAGTCCTGGTTTTCAACTACTGGATTTGATGCCTGCAAGAAAGAAACGCGCTGTTCATTGCTTGTCGAAGCAAACCATTTAACCATAAATCGAATCGTTCCATAAATAGCCGGCGTTCGGCCTTTCTCAAAAATATGATGGGTCTCAAGAAATCAAAACATTCATTTGAAGTACCAAGTATTATCAAAATTCAAGAAGACTGAATATAGCAGATCAAGAATAAACCCTAATGTTACCATGGAAAAACAATCAGATGGTATCAAAACAACCTTCTTTGTCGTCAATTTATTACTTCCAGGGAGACATGCAAAAACATCTGGAGAGCTAAACCAAATGGGATGGAATAACCAATGTAATAGTCATAATTGTTGTCATCAAGCCGTCTTTTCTCAAACTACTTTGAGGTTACCTATATGAATCTTATACTTTTATTTAACTATATGCAAGGCTACATCACTAGTAGCATTCAAATGAATTAAATTATTTTTTATTATACCAACTAATGTTTTCCTTGAATCTACCTTTCTTTTCCCATGCACATAATCCACCCTAATAGACCCAACTCCGGTAACTATAGAATTAATTGTCTTTGAACATGTCAATAGCATCTCAACGTATTTTCTCTCATTTTACAATGACTCAAAAGTACCTCTACATGTTGGTTTTTGTCCTTTTAATATCTAAAATTGCAAGGATTTCATATTCATTCATCTCAACTATTCCATGTATCATTTTCTTGTTACCGTCATTAATCTTATTTTACAATTTTTATTTATCCACAATTCAAGCTTTAAATTAATCTAATTACACTCTCATAAATAAACATAATGTGCTCTACAAATATACAGCAAGAACATTAATCATAGAAAACTAAGTCCAATACGATAGAATAACCTACGTAATCATGTCAGAAATTCCTTGCACTGGATGCAAAAAAAGGATTTTTTTTTTCATTTATCATATAGATAAAATAATCATTCAATTTTAGTACCAGATAGCAAGCCAATAGAAATTCATACCAAATTGTATCCTGATCCTGGGCCAATGATCAAAGAGTGTTTCTTCACAGCACCAATTGAAAAACCACTTTTGTTAAGCTGTAAAAAAGGAAACAAAACAAGTTTACCACTATAGGCAAGGTAAATTTTGCATATATTCCATGCAAAGTACACCAAAAAACATATTTACAGGAAATAAAGGCATTATAAAAAAACACGCCCCTTCCCCTTTTAATTTTTTAGTGCAAGAGGGGTAAGGGTACCCCTCCAACCTAAACACACATCTTTCATGCCCCCAATATGAAATTCGTGACTCCGTCCCTGATGAGCATGATATATAGTTAAGAATACATTAACTTAATTGAAATCTATTCATACTTCAATAGAGTCGGGGTGTGATAGGTGTGGAAAGCGAATACTAGTGACAGCAAAACCGAGGCAGATATTTCTTGCAAGAGCAAAAACACAATAGCTAACTCCACAAATGCAAATGTCATATGCAAAGATAACAAGTAGGTATTCTCTTACCAATTGCATTTGTTCTTTTAACTAAACGGATGGAAAGACTGATTAAATACAAAAGAAATGGGAATATCACTAATCACTCGCAGCAAGTACAAAAGTAAGCCAAAGAGGGCTTACAAATATACTAGTGAGTTAGGAGTTATCCCTAGTTACAAAGGAATACCACGACAAGCCATAACATAAACAATACTAATAACTGATGATCTAGGTTTGATTTCATATACTAGGACAATATGCTCCAATTGCATTGCTGACCACGTATAACTTAGATGATAAACACAATGAAAAGATACAATAACAACCAAGCCTTATCTCACTAGGTGGGGTCGGCTAATGAAAAAATGCGAAAGAAAATTAAATTATGAATGAAACCTATACAATTTGATGACAGGAGAATCCCAAAGCTATTTTAAGCAACTAACATAATTTGGATACTTCATTGCCTTTTGGGCAGCAAAATCAAATAAAGATCACTTACCTGATCACCCCAGTGAACCAATTTTCCACCATTAGTATAAGCATGCATAAGTCCAGAAAGTGCATTTAAATTTTTTCCGACACCTCCAGGTTTTTCATCTTCCTCCTCATCCAAGTTCATCGACCATTTACTACAACCCAATTCTTTGATTCTTGTATGCTCCTCTTCCTCTTCATCAGATTCCCACTTCTCTCCAAGTTTTGACGAATCTAGATAAGGATCAAAAAAGAAATATCAACCACACATTATATTAGTAATAGCAGCGAAGGATCCCATTGCAATCCATGGATAACTGAGAATTAAATGTGAAAAAAAAAACATTTGATTCATAAACTTTAAAACATTCACAAATACCATTCTCATTAACAAAAAAAATCCCGACATAACTATTTCCCAATTTTAACATGCATCATTTGTTTGTCCATCATTTAAACTAAACTAAATATGGTTATACTCTCATGTCAGTTTTTATTATGAAAGGAAATTCTCCACAGACCCCACTCTTAACTACATAGCATTCGCTTACCATTCTTGAGGACAAGATCCATTTCATCCAAACTCATTGTCCAACTTTATTGAGTACAGTTTAGGTGTCTGAAAAGTATTTTCTGAATTATTTTCTTCCCGTGCTTATTTCAACTATAACCTCCTTCACTATCCAGAAACTAAATCATCACTAACCACCACCACCTGATAGGTAATTAGGCATCAACCTACACCATGTTTCATTGTACTCAACCATGAGTCCAATCAGTGGCCATGGTATCAATGCTGTAAAAGTTGAATCCTGAATCAGGCTATATTATTGCTTGTATGATGACTTGTGACATATTTATCATTGAAAA
>JAGFNQ010003610.1:97837-191747 GCA_024364735.1 Boesenbergia rotunda | reverse complement strand
ATGCACTGTAAATGTATTAAAGATGCAAGTGAAGGCACCTTTCTAGATCATTTACCATTCATCCATGCACAGAGAATACAAGGCAAAGCACTCTGCCTTACTTTCCTACACAATTTCCATTTGCTTTTTAGGCAACTACCACACCTGCTTCCTACTAGCCGAACTTTTTCTTTGAAATGAAAGGCCCATGATAATATTTGGATAAAAAATTAGATATAGAAGCACTTCTTAAACACAGACATAAATCTTGACTCTGATGTCACATCATCCAAATTAAGATTTTTGTAACCACTACATCTTCAACCAACTTGCTAGAAAGTAAACATCCAGTAAATTATTTTGAAGTCAAAGGTGAAAAATCCAGTTTGGCATTATATGCTATACATGGGGACAATGTACAATAAAACTGGGAAACAAGAAAGCAAATATAATCTTAAAAAATGGTAATCAGTTCAACTTTTGTGGATAATATTCAGCTCTAAGTAACCACTATAGTGAAGGGGAGCCTTGACGCAATAGTAAAGTTGCTGTCATGTGACCTTGTGGTCACGGGTTCGGGTCACAGAAACAGTCTCTTGTAATCTAGGGAAAGGTTGTGTACAATAGACCCAATGTGGTCTGACTCTTTTCCGGGATCCCACATTGGCAGGAGCTTCGTGCACCAGGCTGCCCTTTAAGTATCCACTATAGTGGAGCACAAAATGCCTTTACATGATATGTATAAAACAAAGAAAAAGTTCGTCCAATACCTTGTTTCTGCACAAAATCCACAGTTTGTGGTTCTACAAGCTTGAGGCTTTCCTCTTCCAACTTAGCATTACTGTGGTCACAGTCTGAGTCATTGATGTCCATGTCAACCTGAAAGGTAATTTATTAAGATTGATAGGAACAGGATGTTAGCATTGCAAGTTAAAAATCATGTGCACAGATACATCGAAAGCTGATTCCCATGCTAATTTACCTCTTGAATGGAGTGCTCATTCAAATCATCCCCATGAAATAATGACTGCAGATTCAAGATATAGTAATAAATAATTGCAAATGATATTTTATTTACCAAAAAAACCATTAAATGAAATTAGTAGAAACAAAAATCATTTGATCCATGACACTGTGAGACCTGAATATCAATTTGCAAGTATAAAGGTGGAGATTCTTCCCATTTTTCTGCCATCTTCTGCACATCCTCTAGTGTAAAACCATGCACATTCCTAGCCGCACAGCCCTGTCGTTTGCACACACATGAATAAAAAAGGATATAAACATTAAAAAAAACAACTTATAATGATGCACACAAACATGAGCTATCAAAGATTCAAAATTCTCTGATTTGAGAATGAGAATATCAAATGAAACAGAGATAACTCACCTTCACCGGCATGTTAGATAATAATAAAGATCAACTATTTCTATGGTCCTCTCATAATATAGGCATCCATCCATAGGATGTTAAGCTTAACTGGTTTAATGCGGCACCTTAATTTATCACATATATGGCCAAGTTACTATGAACATGGTGTACATGAATCGTAAGTCCCCCTTCGTTTCCACTCATTTTGGAACTAACAGTTGTAACAAGCATCAAAAGCATATAATCATCTAACAGAATATTTCTTATGATACGTTATTCCAATGTGGCAATGTTGCACGCCATACAACATTAACTCTATACTAGTTTGAGATCAAACAGTCTAGTAATGTTCCAAAATCTTATTTGTTCAATTGCTAATTAGAAAATAAAGTCAGCAGACTTCTATTCAGTAGTGAGAACAAGATCATATAATTGGATGTTTAAAATATAAAGAAACAATATAAATGAGCGGGGTATGAATCTTCACATTGTAATTTGCAAAACCCTTAAGTTTAAATCCAATGTAGGAGATTCAAATAAAAATGATGAGGTTATCAAAGGGACAGTCATATGAACGAGAGCATAATCTTTTGAAACTTCTTTAAGGCACATTCTCATACTTAAATGACTTATTGTTTTCATAAAATAGCTAGAAACGCAGTAGAAAATTTCTTGACAGACAAAATAGTGAAGCAATCAATTTAATATGGATAACAGGCAGAAAATTGACAAACACAAAGTTGACATGGTGATCTCTAAAAAAGTAAGAAAAATATGTATTGAGGTTGTTACATACATGACAATCAGTGTTCTAAAAATCAGCCTAGGCGGCCGCCTAAGCGCTAAGCGCCAGCCAGCTGCATCGAAAACATGCTAGTCGGCCAGCCTAGGCGGCCTTGGAGCCTAGGCAGGATTAGGCGGTCCTAGATGCTGACTAATCGATCGAATCATCTAGGCGCTGTGGAAATAGTGCAAGGTTTTCATGATTTTTTTTAGTTTGGGCTTTTAAATTTAAAACACAATTAAAAAAAACCTGAAATGTAATCTTTGTGTGTGTGTGCGTGTGTGTGTGTGTGTTAGGCTTAAGTTTTATAAGCCCTAAACTTTGGTCCAATAAGAAAATCGATTTGTTGGCTTGTCCTGGCGGCTAGTACCAAACTTCATCTTCATCGTAAGAGTTATAGAATATGATTTATTATGTAATTTATATTAATACCGTAGAATCCTCCTAGTGGCGCCTAGTCCTCGCCTAGGCGGCTTAGGCACTAAGCGCTAGGTGCTGGTCTGACGCCTGACTAACGCCTAGCGAATTTTAGAACCTTGATGATAATAATTGAATTTTTCAGTAAATGTTAGAGAATGAAAAAAATATAGTTTGCTAGACCTATATAAATAAGAATGCTAGTTGCTATCTCACCATGGGATCCTTGTATGGAGCTTCCAGCAAGTATACCTCATACCCAGATCTCTGCTCAAGAAAAATGACAACAATGAGAAGCATGAAATCACCAAGGATATTAAACTTACCACTGGCAATTATAAAACAAAATTATGTTGAGAAACAATATTTGGCATACCAAGAACTTCAAACCATAGGTGTTTCATCAATTAAATAGACTTCTATGTTAGCCTAGATTTCTTCATTACACACGGAAAGTTATAGTGACTAGTGAGCTATTCACTTTCATCCACCAACATTTGAGTAGAGACATGGTACCACTTTGAACACTCTCATATCCTAGACATGATTGAATTACTTGTTATTGCAGTTAACATTCATTTGCAGCAGTTGATCAGTTTGATTGTTTTGCGACCTGATGTTCTTAAGCATACATTTTATATTTGGTGCATTCCTACACAGTATTTTGGATTGATTTCCTGTTGCTTCAAATTTATGCAGATAGGCCATTAGTTGAGTATAGTAGTTTGGGTAAGTGCTACAAAGTCAAAGTCACTAGTGTTCACGCCAAGGGTTTCAAGGTTTCTTGAACTACAAAATCACTAGTGTATTTATGTTGTTATTTTGAATTGTGATTATCTTTTTTTATCAGTCTATTTGTATTGTTTTGGTGTCAGCAGTTTTGTGACCACTTACCTTGATTTCGCCTTCCTCTGAAAATGTCAGTCAGCCGTCGTCCTGTTCTGACTCTGACTCGGTCTCGACTTCTTCTGAGGTGGTTAGTGCGAGTAGGTTCGATTGTGGGACCTCTTCTTCTTCTTCGGAGGAGGACTCGTCCTACGTTGCTTGAAGTGCTTTCTTTTTCCTTGTCTTCTTTGCTTCCTTCAAGTTAGGGCATTCGGTCTTGTAGTGGCCCTTTTTCTTGCACTCGTAGCAGGTTACGTTGGGCTTGCTCTTTTCATTTGCGGGTTCAGTTGGTTCATCCTTTCTTCGGCTGGCTTTCCTTCTGTTGGTTTGGTTCTTTAATTCCTTGTAGTAGTTTCTTGCCAGTCGGACCAGCTTTGGTCGATCTCCTTCGCCTTCAGAGTCTGAGTCTGATTCAGACTCAGGTGTTGGTTGAGATTTCTTCTTGGATTTCTTTTCAAATTGACCTGCAATAAAGGCAATGCCTTTCTCGGCCAGGGTGCAGTTAGTCTGCTCATGTAATTCTAATTCAGAGAACAATTAATCTAATTTAATTTTTGAAAGGTCCCTTGAAACCTTGTATGCATCTACCATAGATGCCCACAAGGTATTTCTCGGGAAAGCATTTAAAGCATACCTTATTAGGTCACGGTTTTCTACCTTGTGACCGATGGTGCGTAGTCCATTCATTAATTCTTGAATTCAGGCGTGAAGTTGAGCTGCTGTTTCGTTGTCAGTCATTTTGATCGTATACAACTTGTTCAGGAGTAGATCTCTCTTGCTGATCCGAGTGTCTAATGTTCCTTCGTGCAGCTCGATCAGTTTCCCCCACAGCTCCTTGGCACTGTTGAAAGGACCCACCCGGTTCAGCTCTTCTTATGTTAAGCCGCATTGGAGGGTCTGGGTCGCCTTTGCATCAGCTTCAATTTTCTGTTTCAGAGCGGTGTCCCACTCCGTGTAGGTTTGAGGTAATCCTTTAGCATTTTTTGGAATCTTCAGTCCGGACTGGATGATTATCCACATGTCCACCTGAGTTTTCAGGTGGACCTCCATTCTGCTCTTCAAGTAGGAGAAGTCCTCCCCACTGAAGAGAGGTGGTCTTGCAGTGCTGAAGCCTTCTTAGATGGCCATTTATCTGAAACTAAGAAAAAGGAGAGAGAAATATCCCAAGTCTTGGTCTTGGATTAGTAGTGCGGGATAAAAAAAATATTTGTCGAGGGGTGTTGCACCAACCTCGATTAACAAAACAAATTTTGAAAAAAATATTAAAAAAATCTGAAAAATTCTCAAATTAGTGGTTGCACCAAATTTGAGCTTCCCCGCTCTGATACCACTAGTTAGATCGAGAGAAACGATAGAGGGGGGTGAATATCGTAAAACGTTCGGATTAAAGTTAGAGCAATTACGCAAAGGAAATTTAAAACAAAACACACGCAAACACCAAGGTTTTTACTTGGTTCAGAGTCGCGGTCGGCTCCTACTCCAAGGCCCACGGTCGTTGACCGTTTACTATGGGCAATTCTATATGTGCGCAAAATAGTTTATAGAGAGATATTACAAAAGTAGTATAGTAAACATAAAAACAACTCTTCTTTACCGACGTCCGGTGTAGATTGAATTTTCGGGGCGGAGGGATGTCGTCGGTGCTTGTATCTCGAGTTGGGAGGTTTCCAGAGTAGAGCGCAGAAGCAGAAGAGCGTAGGAGCATTTGAAGCGTTGTTGTTGGAAGCCTTGGGGTCGAGGGCCTATTTATAGCCCCTGGGGGCGCCCGGAATGTCGGGGGCGCCCCCCACGTGTTAGCTGATCCGAGTTCGTCTCGGTCAGCTCTGATCCCTTCAATCTCAGGATCAGATCTTGACTGGGGCGCCCGGGATGCTGGGGGCGCCCGGGAGCATGGGGGGCGCCCGGGAGCATGGGGCGTGCCCGGGAGCACGGGGGCGCCCCGCCCATAAGCTGCTGAAGCGAACCTTTTGCTTTATGTGTTCTGTATTCACCTTGGGGTGCCCGGGACACTCTGGGCGCCCTGGTCAGTTGCTGCCTCACTTCTTTGAGGCTCTCTGAGCTACAGACACTCATTCCTTTGGTTCTGCATCCAGGGTTAGTACAAACACTACATAAAGCAATAATATTGTTAGTTTATATAGCCTTAGCTGTCTTGGTTCTGACTTTGGGCCTCCAAAATGGAGCCCTAGGTCGAACCGATGCCTACTGTTCCCTCGACGGGGAACGCGTCCTCACCTACTCCTCTCGGGAGAATGTACCTGATGCCAACCGGCTCCTCCGGTTGGACTTTTGCCCGGCAGTCCTTCGCCAGGTGCCTAGCTGTCCTTTGCCAAGTCTTCAGTCCCAAGCTGTCCTTCGCCTGGTGCCTAGCTGACCTTCGCTAGGTCTTTGTATCCTGGCATTTCTTTGCCAGGTGCCTAGCAGTCCTTCGCTAGGGCTTTGTATCCAGGCATTCCTTCGCCAGGTGCCTAGCAGTCCTTCGCTAGGGCTTTGCCTGCACACTTGAGTTACATGATGATAAACATTATACCTTAACTTTTGAACCCTGTTGCCATTATCAAAACATAGGTTTGACTTGGGTGCACTCTGCACCAACATCTACTTCTGTTCGCAATTTTTGCTTGACTAAAGCTTTTGCCAACCGAGACCTCCGATTGGACTTTTGCTCGGCCTCTGAGAACTCGGATCTCGAGGCGTCCGACCTCAACCCGTCTCTACTTCAGTTCGACAACCCTCGCTCGGCAAAGACTCCATTGCCCGATCCCCAACCATGACTTAGTGCTTAGTACCCCAGACCAAGACTTCATGCCCAGCTTCACTCACCAGGACTTAGTCCAACCTAGCTTCACTCGCTAGGACTCAGCTTCACTTGCTAGGTCCCAGCTTCACTCACCAGGATTTAGTGTCCAGCTTCACTCACCAGGACTTAGTCCAACCTATCTTCACTCGCTAGGACCCAGCTTCACTCACCATGATTTAGTGCCCAGCTTCACTCACCAGGACTTAGTCCAACCTAGCTTCCCTTACTAGGACCCGGTGTAACACCCAACTAAAATTCCCTTCAATATTATCCCTAATATTGAGTATAATGGCATGAATAATAGTCATATTGAGTATGATTCATGAATAATAGTTAGAGTTGTGGGAATTTTAGTGTAAGTGTTAATGGGCCTTATATGGGTTCTAATGGTGGAAATTTCTAATGGGTCTTAAATAGCACTTCGTTAGTTATCCTAATGGGCCCCATGAGGATAAAAGAAATAACACATCATGTAATGAGCCTTACTTTAGATGGGCTTGCAAAAGAATAAAAAAATGAAATGATATAGGTGCCAAGGATTGAACCTTGGACCTTAGAGATGTTCTAAGCCTTAAGAATGCATATGCAACCAATTCACCTAGCAAGGGAGTGCTATTAGGAGGATAAAGGAAATTGTAGATAGGTGTAAGGATAAGGGAGATGAAGAGGCACCATGGAGGATGAAGAGTCACCATGGAAGGAAAAGGGTCACCATGGAAAGTGAAGAGGCATACCTCTTCATTTACTATAAGAAGATGAGGAAAGAAAAATGTCATAAGGCATTTTCTCCTCCTTCTCATTGTCGAAACCACCAATCCCTTTCTCCACCAAGAAAATTCTCTCCAAGAAGATCTAGTGAAGGCTTTGTGTTTGTGAAGCAAAGGAAGAGCCAAGGAGCAAGAAGTTCTTTCTTTCTCCTTCTAGGTGATATATTTTGTTTGGAAATCTTTAGCACAAGGGTAAGACTCCCCTCACCTACAACATAATAGCTTATATACGTTTTGTTCATGTTCTTGTATGTTCTTGCGATGTGTTGCTAAAATCGTGAAGCTTTTCCCTATGAGCAAGTTTCAGCCAACATGAGTTTTAGGGCCTAGGTTTGTGTTTGATGCTATCTAATGACTCCAATGTTTTCTTGATATTAAGTTATGAGTTATGATGAAAAAAAGATGAAGCAAAAGACCCTTAAAAGTTTAGGCCAAGGCTCTCATGAAGCCATAGACTTTTTGGCCATAAGAAGATGTTTGGGTTCTTTTTGACTAGCTAATGCTTTTAATTCCTTGTTAATGTTTGTTTGAGGGTTTTATATATATTTTAGGCCATGTTTCCCCTCTAAACATATTCGGTTAATACCCTAAATAAGGACCAAAAAATGAGTTAAAGATGTCATGTTACTTGCTAATGCTTCCTAGTGTTAGAGTATGTATTATATGCATGTTATATGAATCAATTGCTTTTGTTTTTTTTTTTGTCATTTTCATGTTGATAAGAACCTTAGAAATTTTTGATCAGTTTCTTAAATTGGGTTTTAGGATGGGTTAAAGTCACTACTTCACTTGATAATGTCTCTTGGTAATAGGATATTCAATGTATGCATGTTGTATGAGTTGTAAGATGTTGTGTTGTGTTTTTATGCCATGATAACCCTATCTAAATGTTTTGATCAGTAGAGTATATGATGAATTATGGTTGAATTAAAGGTATCCATGTTTCATTATGTCATGATAGATGAAAAGAAAAAAAAAGTGTTAAAGATGTCATGTTACTTGCTAACATTTCCTAGTGTTAGAATATATATTATATGCATGTTGTATGAATCAATTGTTCTTGTTTCTTTGTCATTTTCATGTTGATATGAACCTTAGAAGTTTATGATCAGTACCTTAAATTGGGTTTTTAGGATGGGTTAAGGTCACTACTTCACTTGATGATGTCTCTTGGTAATAGAATATTCGATGTATGCATGTTGTATGAGTTGTGTGATGTTGTGTTGTGTTTTTATTGCATGATAACCCTATCTAAATGTTTTGACCAGTAGAATATATGTTGAATTATGGTTGAATTAAAGGTATCCATGTTTCATTATGCCATGATAGATGAAAAAATATGGAACAAGTTCCCTAGGTGTATTATCCTTAGTTTTAAATTGAACATTATGTGTTTTATGAATCATGTATGATAAGTTGGCATGTTATGAATTTTCCTTACCATGAAATTATGTTTTCTCCATGCCATGTTCATGCTTGAAAGTTATGATGATATTTATGCTTTGAATGTATGCTCATGACATGTATGACATTATGAATAAAAGAATGTCTAAAGAGCAATTTCTAAGAAAAGAAAAGAAATGACGAACGCTATTGCTATGGAAAGAAAAGGAATCATGTATGCTATTTTACTTTATGTATTGGCTTGTACTGGATCTTGAAAAGGTCCAAAGGGTGGGCTCCTAAGCAAGGCCCCGGTTCTGGACTACCGCAGCTGTCCCTAGGTGCCAAGGTTGCCTAGTACCTTTGAAGGTCGGGATTAGCTACCTCGTACTCTACTAAGGGATGCGCGCAAATGATGAATGGGTACAAGCCAGGGATCCCAATGATGATGATATGTTAATGTTCAAGTATTATATTATATATATTTTTCAAAGAGCATCCTTAATGTTTATGCACATGTTTATGTTTAATGATATTGCATATGCTATGTTTAATGTTTATGCACATGTTTATGTTTAATGATATTGCATATGCTATGTTTAATGTTTATGCACACGTTTATGTTTAATGATATTGCATATGCTATGTTTAATGTTTATGCACATGATTACGTTTTAAAGATTATGCGAATGTTAAGTGCTTTAAGTATTTACTCATGTCATATGTCCTTAATAACGACACACATATTCATGTTTTAAGTGTTTATGCTTATGTGCTTTAGATGCTTTAAGTGTTTATTCATGTTATATGTTTATGTCAAATGATGTAGATTTCTACTTATATGTGATGTACGGATTTTGTGAGTAAGCAAGGAGCTTACTAAGCATTTATGCTTATAGTCTACCTTCTTATGTTGTAGATCAAACTAAAGGGGAAGCAGCAGGAGGGCATGTGTGTGTGTGGCAGTGACTTGGCAGATCGATCCTACTGTTGTCTTTACTCTTACTTATGGACTTATTTCTCATGGACTTAATGTTGCTAATTATAAACTGCATGTGTTAGTTCTTATGGTTACGCTTACTACTTGTTGGAGTTGAAGTTCTTTATGATATACATGCTTAATGTAGAACTATATACTCTCTTGTTAAATATGCTATGCTATGATTCACATGCTTAAAGTAGTTTAGTTAGAAAGAAATTTATCCAATTGCATATGTTCATAATTTAGTATTATTTCCGCTTCATATGCAATAATGTACGAAAGAAAAAAAAGTAACGCGTCACTCACGTAAGGGGTGGGCGTTACACCCGGCTTCACTCACCAGGATTTCTTTCATCAAAATCACTCCTTTTTTAGACATCATGATCCTGACTAGACTTCCTCCATCTTTTAGAAAAATATAACTCTAAACCTCAAGTCTGGTTTGGTTTACTCTTTGGTCAAACTGGCCAACCCTAGGTTCTGGTTCACTCTGCAAAACATCAGATCCTGTTTGGCTAACCCTTTGTCAACCTGATCAAAACTTGGTTTACCCTACCAAACATAAGGTCTTGTTTGGTTTTAACCCTTGATCACTTTGATTAACCCTTACCTTGTCTAACATATATTGTTACTAACTTAAGTATATTGTTAAACATCAAAACACTAGAGGAAGACATCACTGATGCATCTTGCACCAACAATCTCCTCCTTTTTGATGTTTGATAATATCTTAAGTTAGGTTAGGTCTAAGGGTTAAATCTAGGTTTAATCCTTGGAAGAAATCAAAAAAAAATCTCTAACATAAGCTCCTCTCTCCCCCTTTGTCACACATCAAAAAATAACGGAAAAACTTGCACCAACAATGAGATTTTTGGAAAAAATATATCTTAAGCCTTTCTCCTAATTTTGAAAATGCTTAAAATTTTAAGAAAGTGATTTTAAAAAATTCTCTCCCTTTTTTTTAAAAATAAATTAAGTACACGTTTAGGAAAAACTAATTACTTTTTAAAATTATTGTACTAAAAAAATTGATTTTTTCCTAAGTCTGGCACAATCTTAGGAAACTTGTTGACCACAAGAAAATTCCTATATGTCTTAGGGATTTTTCATAAGTAAATATTTTCAATGCATTTTGGTTTTGCAAAATAATTTTCTTGATTTGGTTTATTTTCCATTCTGACACAATCCTAGGAAATCTTGTTAACTACAAGAAAAATTTTTCTAAGTGTCTTGGAAATTTTTCCAAACTCAAGATAATGATTCAAAGGTATTCCAAAAGCTAGAAGATTTTCGAAAATATGTTTTGTAAAGTAGTAGTATCGTATTTTCAAGATTAAACTATTTTGAAGAGATAGTGTATATTTCTTGAAAACCTCTAATTTTTATTTTTAATCTGAACCTCCCCTAAACCTAAGACAATCCTAGGAAGCTTGTTGACTACAAGTTAATCTTCCTCTGAGTCTTAGTGTTTGATTAAAACGAAAAGAATTATCTAATAATTTTCCAAAAAGTAATCAAAAAATAGAATCAACTTCTTTTGAGTAGAACTCCCACTAAACCTGACACAATCTTAGGAGTTCTTATAAATCATAAAGGATATTTCATATGTGTCTTTAGAGTTCATCTAAATCAAAAGAGCAATTAAAATAATTTTTGAAGAATATTTTTGAGAAGGTATGATAATTTTTAAAGAAATTTTTGAAAAGTATTTTTGAATGATATAATAAGTTTTTGAAAAATATTTTTCGAAATGTATTTTGAATGAAATGATAATAACTTTTTAAAGCACAAATAATTTTGAAAGATCTGAATTTTCCAAAAGAATAATTTTTGAAATGATGATAATTTTAAAACCATAATTTTCTAACAATGAGAATCCGCAAGAATAAACACTCCCCCTGAACCTGACCCCTTCTGGCTACCCTTGTTGTAACGACCCGAAAAATTCTCTCAATATTTTCTTTAAAATATTGATCATATCTAGATGGATTTTTGAGGAACATAAAGATACTAGTATGAACCTTAGTATAATTATTCGTGATTATCCCATATAAATTGAGAAGTTATGTACTAATGGGGGTTTCTAGTACCATGGTTATTAATGGATTTTAGGTAAAAATTAATATAAATATAAATGGGTTTTAATTAGGAATATTAGCATGATCATGAGTGAATTTTAAGGGAATTTTCAGAAATAAGGGGAAATAAAAATAAAAATAATAGAAAAATAAAGTGCATGCATCAAGGATTGAACCTAGTGTACAACCATGCATGTACTAACCAATTCACCTAGCAAGGAAGTGCTAGTAGAGAATGAAGTGGATTTTGATTAAGGCTTAGGGAAAATGAAGGGTCAACAAGGGAAGAGACACCATAACTCTTCACTTGCCCACTTTATGGTGAATAAAAGAGAGGAATGGTAACTTACACCAAGAATAGTTATTCCTCTCCTCTTCATCCACCAAGCCTTCCTCTCATCCTTCTCCCTCCTCTCTAGCCGAAACCCATAGGTGGGTTTTCCCCTTGGGAAAAATTCACAAGAAGGTCACTCTACCAAGATCCAAGGCTTTTACAAGGTTACAAAGGCTAGGGGTGGTCAAGAGACAACAAGATCTTCATCTTCCTTCCTATCTAAGGTCTATAACCAAGATAAATCAAGGTAAGACTCCCTCACCTGTGGTATAATAGTTCTCTTTGATGTTTATCATAATATGAAATTTTGGTTTGGATTTGATGTTGAGAAAACCATGATTTGGACCCCTAAGACATTCGGCCACCATAGGTTTTGGGTCCAAGATGATGTTAAAAATTTCACTAATGCTTTCTAATGTTTTCTTATGATGAATATAGGTTAAAATATGATTTGAAGAATTTTTGGAGTACCTTAGTACCCTTTAGGATTCGGTCAACACCATGATTTCATGGTTAGGGTTGGATTTAAACCTTTAAGTATGTACCTTGTGTATCTTTATGATACAAGGGAGGTTGAGGGTGATTTATGTGAAGTTTCACAAGGTCATGTAACTCTAAAGGTTTCGGCCAAGAAGGGTCCTAGGGCAAAGAGTTGGGGCTTACCTCAAGTAAGGGTTCCAATGGCTCCTATGGTATGGTATGGAAGGTATTAGATGATTAATTGGAAATTTTATGAATTTACTCATGCACCCATGGCCCTTGCATGTTTCGGCCAACCCCAAGAAGAAGGGCTAGGAGTTAGGGTTAACCCTAATCATGAGCCCTAATGGATTCCTATGGCTTTATAAGTAATGTATGGTCTTTTCCTTATCTTGTGCTACCTTATATATATATCAATTGAATGATAGAACCCCTCCTTACAATTTCGGCCAAGAAACATGGTTAGGGTTTAGGAGGAGTTAGGGTTTCAAGAATGATGGTTTATGGCTTATTATGATGTAAATATATAGGTTCAAGCATGTGGTAGAAACCATGTTACCTTTAGCCTAACCTTAGGTGTTATAGTTCATGTTTGATATGTTTATATTAGATGCCATGCTTAGTAGGGTTTATTTATGAATGTCTTATGTTCTATGCCATGCACTTAAATAGTACGTAGCATGTTTATAGGAGTCCTACCCATGCATGCTTGTGATAGATACTATACTTATGTATGTGATGCCATGCTTATCTTATGTATCATGATCATGCAAGTTAGATGAATTAGGAGAATGGTCTATGTAAATATGTCATGTTTTATGAATATAATGCAATGCTTACCTTATGTATCATGATCATGCAAGCTCTATGAATTAGGATGATGGTCTATGTAAACATGTCCTATTCTATGAATACAATGCAATGCTTACCTTATGTACCATGATCATGCAAGCACTATGAACAAGAATGATGTTATGTAAGCATGCCATGTTTATGAATGAAGATAATGCTTATGCCTTAGGGCATCATGATGCTATGCATTAAGTATGAACGATGAAAGGTCAAGTATGATTTATGTCATGCTTCATGTAACAAGGTTATGCTATGTTTAAATATGCTATGAATGTCCCATGAATAATGAAGCATGTGAAGTTATTTTACTTTATGAATGGGCTTGTACCGGACCGAAGTATGGGTCCAAGGGATGGGCACCTTAAGAACGCCCCGGTTTTGGACTACCGACTATGCTGTCCACGGTTCTGGCACTATCGAAGCTGTGCAACAGGGATGGGCACCTTAAGAACGCCCCAGTTCTGGGACTACCGACTATGTTGTCCTTACCCTAGTAAGTCGGGGCTCGCTACCTCGTATTTACTTAGGGATGCGCGCTTATGATGTATGTATGTGGTACAAGACGGGGACCCCAATGATGTTATGATTATGTTTAAGTATTGAAAAGTATGATTTTAAAAGTTAAGCATCCTTATGTATATGCATTTGACTCATGCATTCATTCATGTTATGCATTATGCCAGGATGGTAATGTTTTATGCTTATGGTACATGTTAAGAATTATGCATGATAGGAAACGTCCTATGTTTATGTTTATGTTAATAAGATGCCCATATGCTATGTTAGAAATCATGTCATGTTAAGTAGATTCATGTTTAAGTTTATGTCATGTATTATGTCATGTTAAGTAGATTTATGTTTAAGTTTATGTCATGTATCATGCCATGTTAGGTAGACTTATGTTTAAATTTATGTCATGTATCATGCCATGTTAAATAGATTTATGTTTCTGTTTATGCCATGTATCATGCCATGATAAGTATATTTATATATATGTTTATGCCATGTCTCATAATATGTTAGGTGTATTTTATGTTCATGTACTATGCAAGAACTATGTCATGCTAAGTGATGTTAGATGCTTATGTCCTATGCAAAGCACCAAGTTATGTTCAAGGTTCGTGTGCTTATGATTACGTTGATGAATGATTTTAGTGAGTAGGAAAGAGTCTTACTAAGCCTATGTGCTTATAGTCTTATTTTCTTATATCACAGATCAAGCAAGGGGACAATAAGGGAAGCAGCAGGAGGGATAAGAGTATGTGTGTGGTAGTGACTTGGCCAAGGAAAGATATATTTACAAGTCTTATGCTAAGTTTATGGTAGTGTTGTCAAGAAACAATTTACACTCGTTACATATGTGCTTACACTTGCTACTTATGTGATCTTATGGCATGACGTTAAGTATGATGTTTCCATGTTAAGTATGATGTCAAGTATGTGCTAATATGCCAAGTTTCCATGTTACTAGGTTAGAAAGGCTAGATAGGTGCATGTGTGTGTAAGTTTAAATTATTCCGCTGCCTTATGATGTTCACATGCCCCTATGTATGTTAACATAACGCCGCTTTAGGAAAAAAAAGCGGGTATTACACTTGTTAACTACAAGGACCTCTACCTAAGTATCTTAAGGGACTTTAGTGTTGACCTAAAAGGTTTGTGTCTAAGTGTGTAGGTCAAACAATTTTCGAAAAGATATATAAATTTTTTGAAAAAGTATTTATAGATAAGCAGTCAAGCAAGCATGAAATTCATAAAAATATTATGTTGAAACCTTATTTTAAAAATAGATTTTTAAGAACATAACCTAAAGATTTTGAAAACATTTTGAAAAAGATTTGTCAATTAATTAGTCCTTAACATCTCACCCATTCTAAGTGTTGTAATACAAGCAAGCACGGTTGCCTTATGGGTGTTTGTGAGATGCTTGAATAATTTTTCTCAATTTAATTTATAGATTGCTTGACCTTGAGTTAGATTCGAGTTTAATCAATTTGTAAATTAAAAGTGGATTTCAATAATCAACTTCTAGATCTTGGCGAGGCACAGAGGCCTTCTTTGGTCGTAGCCTTATTGGATCATCAATCCTTTCCTTTGACAAAGCCTTTTAAAGAAATAATACCTTTATTTTAATATTTGAAAAATTCTGGTCTAACTAGTCTAGGATGTGGCGAGGTAGCTTCGGCTAGTTCTGTTGATGCAGTCTGGCCCTGATTGTTGTTTTGGTGTTGACACCAATTTTAGTTTAGGTGGATGATTATTGATGATGATTGAGTCCTGATCGAGGATTAGGCATGGTATGGAAAATCCTAGCTTGGAGGGCTAGGTGTTGGAAAATCTTAATCTGGGAGGTTAGGTGTTGAAAGTCCTAGCTTGGAGGGCTAGGTGTGTGAAAAGTCCTAATTCGGAAGAGGTGGGTGAAAAGTCCTAGCTTGGAGGGCTAGGTGAAAAGTCCTAACTTGGAGGGTTAGGTGCAAATTCCCATCTTGGAGAATTAGGTGAAAAAGTCCTGGCTTGGAGGGTCAGGTCCTAGCTTGGAGGGCTAGGTTTGGAAAAGTCCTAATTCGGAAGGGTTGGGTGAAAAGTCCTAGCTTGGAGGGCTAGGTGAAAAGTCCTAACTTGGAGGGTTAGGTGCAAATTCCGAACTTGGAGAGTTAGATGAAAAATCCTTAGCTTGGAGGGATAAGGTGGATGAAAACTTAGCTTAGAGGGCTAGGTTCGAGTCCCTGGATCGGTCTGGTGATCGATCAGGGAATCTGGCACGCTGCTCCTTCGTGGATCGATCTGGTGACCGATCCAGCGATGACTGATCGGTCTGGTGATCGATCAGGGAGCACACAGTGAGGTTGGAAACCTACTGTGCTGCTCCTGATCGATCTGGTGACCGATCAGGGAGTATGCGTTTCACCCATTGACTGGCTCCTAATCGGTCTGGTGACCGATCAGGAAGCGAGCAGTGAGGTTGAGTTCCCTTGCTGAACTGCTCCTGATCGGTCTGATGACCGATCAGGATCACTGTGCAGATCGTTCTCGTGAACGATCCAGCTTCGCGGGTTCCTCACTAAGATCGATCAGGACGGTGCCTGATCAGTCTGGTGACGATCTGATCAGACTGATGACCGATCAGGAGACATCCTGATCGGTCAGTTGACCGATCTGAAGGCTTAGGATGAGAAACTCAGAAATCGCCCGATATAAGGGTGGATCGGTCCGGTGAACGATCCACAACCTGGGATCGGTCTGGTGATCGGTCCAGGAGAATCTCAAAGAAATCGGGATTTCTGATCGAGCGTTGGGGATCGATTAAGACGGAGCCTGATCGGTCTGGACTCAGCCTGATCGGTCTAGTGACCGATCAGGAGGCTCTCTGATCGGTCCGGTGATCGATCACTTTATTCAAATTGCACTGTCAGACTCACTGATCGCGTCTGACCATATCTGATTCGCTGCTGTTTGCCTCTGATATTTGATTTACTGTGTGATTTACTGCTCTAACAGTCTGATTAAGCTGCAGGTGACAGGGGAGGATTCAAACACTTAAGGAGGGTCAATGGAGAGCTTTCCTTGGAGCAGGTTTGTCCGTTTTTCCATCTCAGGTTGCAACGGCCGAGCTGCAGACTGGAGCTTGGCTGAGGGAAGCTCAGGGAGTCCAGGGATAACTCAGTGGTAGCTGGCGTTGGTAAATGAGCAGCTGGGAGCTGCAGGGATGGTGTCATCTGATGCTTGGTGGAGAAACAAAAGGGAGAAGAAGACTTCGGCAGAAGCAGAGAAGTTGTTCGACAGTTTCAGTGTTGAGCTTGCTGAAGTTCTTGCTGCGCCTTGTGTTTCTCCACAACTTGCTTGCTATGTTCCTGAAGTCTTCATCACTTTGAGCAAGCAACCACAATCGAGAATAAACCAACTCTTACGTGAGTGCTGGGAGGAAAGAACAAGGAGCTTGGAGTCCAACAGTGAGAAGACACGAAGGAGGGAGTCCTTGCGTGAGATCGTCGCTGCGTGGAGCTCGGGATAAGCTCGCTGTGTTCTTGTCCTTGCTAGGTGCTGAATAAGAGTATTCTCTGTGTTTCATTAAGCATAAATCTATATCCTTGTTTGAAACGCAGTGGAGAGGTTTCTCCACCGAGAAGGAGGTTGTGTTATATCCGGTGAACACCAGGGCTTGATCTGCCGACGATCAAGGGATCGCCCACCTTAAGGGCACACCAAGGAGTAGGGGCAAGTTATCCCCGAACCTTGTAAACCCTCTTGTTAGCGATCTTGGTAGCTATTTTTGTTTGCTTTCATTTCTGTTTTTGGTTTACTGCACTGCTTCGTTTTCCTTTGCTTCTTCCGCTGTGCTACTAACAAAGTTTAGTGCAGAAATTTGTTTTGTGTTTAAGTCCAAGAGATTGGCTATATTCACCCCCCCTCTCTAGCCATCCGGTTTCCAACAAGTTCCACTTAGCTAGGCTAAGCTTTTCTAACGTACTATCATCTCGCCCCACCCTGGTACTAGGTTAGGCAAGTATCAACCAATCTTTTACCTATCTAACCGTTCTAAGTAATGCAGAAAAATAAACATGAATATCATGACAAATATTTTTTTAAAAAAAATTAAGCAGATGCATGAACATGACATTTATGCATGAGTCAATCATGTCAAAACATTTTATTTAGGTTTCTAATAAAGTATCAAATTCTCAATTTGATACAGACCGTGTGAACCCGCAAATATATCAACCCACTTTGGCATATTTATAGTTATTTAGTTGGATATTTCAGTTGAGTAGGATTTTATTTAGTTTCATATCTGAAGGTAATTAATTAGAATTTAGTTCGTGGATTACGTTGAATTAAGGATTTTAAATCGTTAAGATTAAAAAAAATTAATAAAAATTTAAGTTACAAATTCATTAGAGTTTAAATTATTATGGATTAATTAAAGTTGAAATTATTAAAAATTAATTAAAGTTGAAGTTATTTAAGAATAATTAAGGTTTAATTATTTAGGAATTATTTAAGGTTTAATTATTTAAGAATTAATTAAGTTTTAATTATTTGAGAATTAATATATAATTATTTAGGAATTAATTAAGATTAAAATTATTAAGAATTAATTAGAATTAAAATTATTAAGAATTAATTAGGAATAAAATTATTTAGGATTAATTAGAGGTTAAATTATTAAGAATTAATTAGTGGTTAAATTATTAAGAATTAATTAGAATTAAGATTATTTAGAAGTAATTAGGGGTTAAATTATTAAGAATTAATTAGAATTAAATTGTTAAGAATTAATGTTAAAAATTATTAAGAATTAATGTTAAAATTGTTAAGAATTAATTAGAGTAAAAAATTGTTAAGAATTAATTAGAGTTAAAATTATTGCAAATTAATTTGTTAAAGTTGTTAAGAATTTTGTGTCTAGTTGCATCATTTCCATTAATTCAACAGTCTCTGATTCATCTAGTATTTCTTTTGAATTTATGTTTTTAATTTTGTTTAATACTTCTACTTTATTTGATTTCTTATATGCCCTATTAAACATATCTTTAATTTTAGTGAATTCTTCTTCATCTTCAGAGTTAAATTTAAAATTATATTCTTCTTCATCTTCATAGTAGATACAATAATTTTCAGGATTATTTATTAAAGTATTGTATTCAAGGTTGTAAGTATTATCTTCAAAATTATCTAAATATTATCTAGAGTATTATCTACATTGTCTTGAGGATTATTATAATTATTTTCAGAATTAATAGTTAAGGGTTGACAATTATTTTCAGAATAATCAGGATTATCTTCAAATTTATTTGAATTATTATCAATTAATGTTCCATCATTATCTTCAGGAATATTAATTAGGTTTTTATCAAAATTATCAAAAATATCTAAAGATTTATATGATAAAACATCACAATTAATTTTTGATATTGCAGCATTAATTAAAGAAATTACCGAATTAATATTTATCATTTTAAGATTATTTAAATCATCATTAATTAAATTATCATGCAGTAATTCTAATTTTTCATGCAAATAATTTAATTTAATAGAAAAATCAGAACTATCTAAATTACTAGAAAGATTTTGTAATTTTACAGGAATTTGAAAATCATTATTGCAAAAAATAATTTTCCGTCTAGACACTAGTTCTTATAATGCCCCTACTTCTGGCATGTGAAGCACCTTATATGACTTTTGTTCCTCCGGACTCCTGGCGCTGGTACCTCTTTTGCCGCCAGTGGTGTTCGAATCTTACGAGTAGGACACTGGTTTTTATAGTGTTCGCTCTCTGCACTTAAAACAAATAATGTGATATTTAAAAATTGACATAATTTAAATTATACCTGATTCACCCTTGCTCCCCCTTAATTCCTGGCGTCTTTACTCCGTCAACTGTTAGTCCGGTGAAGAGCTTCCAGGCTCTGACACCACTTGTAGGATCGGTGTCGTCAATAGAGGGGGGTGAATATCGACTCAAAAATCTTGTCAGAAATTCGTCGTTCGTTCGTTCTAGTCAAAGAGTTAGTACGCGGCGAAATAATAAAGAACGAAAACAAACAACACAATAAGACACACAGGATTTATTTACTTAGTTCCCAACCCCCTAGGTCAGTACGTTCAAGGCCTATGTACTCGACGTGAGTCCACTAATGGTCTCCTTTTCGAAATTTCCAGAGGCGGAGAATACCCGTCTTACAATATGTTTTTCAAGCAAGGAATAAATAAATAGAAACACAACTTGTAAATAAAAAAGCAGACCAAAAACTCGGCCAACTCTGGAAGTTCGAAGCGTCGTACGCTTCTTCCTTGAGCCTCCTTGGTCGCAAAGCTTCTACTTGAGCGCTTTTGCTTTGCAGAGAATGCTTAGAATGATGTAGAAAGTGATGTCTGGCATTGAGGGGTCGAACCCCGTTATATAGTAGTGTCCAGGGCGCCCTAGAGGCCTCTGAGGCACCTCAGTACGGTCAAACTTGATCCGTAATCGTGAACTTTGCGGATGGGATAAACTGCCATCCCAAGGGTCCTGGACCTTCCCAGGCACCTGACTTGCCAGGCGCCTAGGAGTGGATCTGCCCCAACTGGGGCGCCCTCAAGCCTGGGGCGCCTGATTCAACTCAGGCGCCCTGGATGATCTTCCCAGGAAGATTTTTCTCTTGCGTTTGCTTTCCTATCTTGCCTCCAACTCCAGGTACCTGCAAGACTACAAACACAAGACAAATATGCAAATAATCTTAGCCTTAAAGATTGGTTCTGACTTTGGATTTCACTCGAAACCCTAGGTCGAACCGATGCCTAATGTTCCATTTCTCGGGGAACGTGTCCTCACCTACTCCGCACTGGAGAAGTTGCGTTTGCCAACCGGAACCTCTGGTTGGACTTTCGCTTAGCCTCCGAGAACCCAAATCTCGAGATGTCCAACCTCGACCCATCACTACTTTTGTTCACGATCCCCGCTTGACTAAAGCTTTTGCCAACCGGGACCTCCGACTTGACTTTTGCTCAGCCTTCGAGAACTCGAATATCGAGGCGTCAGACCTTGACCCGTCTCTACTTCTGTCTGACAACCCTCGCTCGGCAAAGACTCCATTACCCGATCCCCGACCAGGACTTAGTGCTTAGTCCCCAGACCAAGACTTCGTGCCCAGCTTCACTCACCAGAACTTAGCCCAACCTAGCTTCACTCGCTAGGACTCAACTTCACACACCAGGATTTAGTGCCCAACTTCACTCACCAGGATTAGTCCAACCTAGCTTCACTCGCTAGGTCCCAGTTTCACTCACCAGGATTTAGTGCCCAGCTTCACTCACCAGGACTTTGTCCAACCTAGCTTCCCTTGCTAGGACCCGGATTCACTCACTAAGATTTCTTTTATCAAAATCACTCTTTTGCCAGTCATCATGATCCTGACTAGACTTCCTCCATCTTTCAAATAAATATAACTCCAAACCTCAAGTCTGATTTGGTTTACTCCCTTGGTCAAACTGACCAACCATGGGTTCTGGTTCACTCTGCCAAACATCAGATCCTATTTGGCTAACCCTTTGCCAACCTGATCAAACCTTGGTTTACCCTACCAAATATAAGGTCCTGTTTGGTTTTAACCCTTGATCACTTTGATTAACCCTTACTTTGTTTAACATATATTATTACTAACTTAAGTATATTGTTAAACATCGAAACACTAGAGGAAGACATCACTAATGCATCTTGCACCAACACACACCCTCGAGTAGATTCCCATTTAGGAATGCAGTTTTGACATCCATCTACTAGATCTCATAATCATGATAAGCTGCAATAGCAAGCATGATCCGAATAGACATAAGCATCGCAACTGGTGAAAATGTTTCATCATAGTAAATACCATGAATCTGCTTGAAACCTTTAGCTACTAATCGCCCTTTATAGGTATGCATAAGACCATCCATGTCAGTCTTTTCTTTGAAAGACCCACTTACACCCAATAGGATTAATTCCCTCAGGTGGATCAACCAAAGTTCATACTTGGTTAATGTACATAGATTCCATTTCGGACTTCATGGCCTCTTGCCATTTCTCAGAATTTGAGCTCATCACAGCTTCTTGATAGGATGTATGCTTGTTCAACTCAACAAGCATAATGTCATCATGGTCAGACAAGAGAAATGAGTATCTCTCATGCTAACGATGTATCCTATTAGATCTGCGAAGAGTTTGGCCTACTTAAACAGGTTGTTGCTCCATAACTTCTTGTGCAACAATCTCATGATCCATAATACTTTGTGGCGTTGAGGCAATCTGTGGTCCGGAGTGACCAAGTGTTTTGATGTTTGGGCAAAGGGTTTAAGTTAGGTTTACCCTTGAGTTCTAATATGTGTATGTTGAGTGTGCAGGTTTACACATATTGACTTGGCTGGACGGTCTCGGTACGGTGAAGGGTGGCATGGAGACAAGCTGGAGGCTTATGTGCACTCGAGGGACCTTGGAGAGCAGGGACGATGAGTTGAGGGGCAAGCTGGAGGCTTACGTGCATCCGAGGGATGGGAGCCGAAGGTGAAGAGGGTGCGAAGGAAATAGTTGAGGCTGCTGATGAGGAGTCAGTCGAGTCGTGAGGGTACGAGTGTTATGTGATTGTACTCGGGGAATCCTAGGGTTCGAGTGCTGAGAGAAGTGTACTTGGGAAGGGAAACTCTAGGTGTGTGAGTGGGGGCAGCCGACTGCCATTGGGGCAGCCGACTGCCATTGGGGCAGTCAACTGATAAAATCACAGAATGCTTTCAGGCCTAGACCAGTCAACTGCCCCAGGAGCAGTCGACTGGTAACCCCGATAACTAGCCGTTGGGTTAGTCGTTGGCTAGCAATTAAGGCTAGACCAGTCGACTGGTAAATGGGCAGTCGACTGGTGGCGAGGTTTTCAGACTTAGTTCTATTTAAGAGGACTTCGTTTTGGCTGAAAGTTTTGACGAATTTTATCTTGGTTAAAGGAAAAATAGTAGTCTTGAAGCTCAGGTCTTGTCAAGGTGATTGTGGTGAGGTTTCTCCACCCATAAGAAGCGACAAGGGCTAGCCGGAGGTTATCCGGGGAGTGATCCACTGACGAATTCTTAAATTAGTCACCCTTAGGGATGGATACCAAGTAAATCGGGTTTGTTAGCGTTGTCTTTGTTGTTAGTTTATTGTTTTATTTATTTCCGCTTGTGCAACTAACTACGTAGGAAGAAGAATGATCAAAAAATGCTATTCACCCCCTCTAGCGTACCGAATCGATCTAACATGTGGTGCCAGTTCAATGTCCATCATGGCCTCAGTACTATTTGCATCTTGAACTTCTTCAAAATGGATTTTACTCCCACTATTTCTTCTAGAAATAAACTCTCTTTCGAGAAAAATGTCATTTCTAGCGACAAACACTTTGTTTAGTGTGGGATTATAGAAGTATCCTTTCGTTTCCTTGGGATATCCTACAAAATAGCACTTATCAAATTTGGATCTAAGTTTATCTGAGGCTTGATGTCGAACGTAAGCCTCACAACCCCAAATCCTCATAAAAGACATCGTGGGACTCTTCCCAATCCATATCGTATATGATCTCTTTATGATGGCCTTTGATGGAGCTCGGTTAAGTGCCAAAAGAGCCATCTCTGGAGCGAATCCCCAGAAGGAAGTAGGAAGATCTGTCAGACTCATCATCGATCGTACCATATCTAATAGAGTACGATTTCTCTGCTCGGACACACCATTCCATTGTGGTGTTCCAGGTGGAGTGATTTGGGATATGATCCCACACTCTGCTAGATGGTCACGAAACTCTTGGCTAAGGTATTCACCACCTCGATCTGATTGAAGCATTTTAATACTCTTGCCAAGTTGGCTTTGTACTTCACTCTTGAATTCTTTGAACTTTTCAAAGGATTCCAACATATGTTTCATGAGATATACATAGTCGTATCTACTGACATCATCAGTGAAAGTGATGAAGTACTAATAGCACTAGTAGAATTTCCTTAATTTACTTCGTATATTCACCGAAGTCATAGATAGATAATTACCGAAGTAGACGCACGTGAAGTAAAAAGGGATTATTTTACTTCGCCATATAACCGAAGTCATATCCATGAAATTAGCGAAGTCTTTTACCGGTTCAAAGAGGCAAACCGGTTCAGATTTGGACCGATTCTGAAGTGAAAACTTGTCTTTTACTTCATTGGTTTTGTAAAGTGCCGAAGTAATCAATGATATAAAACTTTACAGTTTAAATTAATTATCGAAGTAAAAAAATATCTGTTACTTTTGTAGTTTTGTAATGCGACGAAGTAATATATGATATGTAACTTCACAGTTTACATTAATTATCGAAGCAAATATATTTTATAACTTCGCCAGTATTTATATTTATCGAAGTATATAGTATTATGTTACTTCATCATATACGTTTATTGGCACAGTAATCGATTTCAAAGACTTCATTATTTTATATGATACAGAGGTAATAAATTTGAAACGACTTCACAATTATTAAATTGTGATGAAGTAAATATATTTTTTAACTTCATCACAATTTAAATGGATGAAGTATTTTATTTTTGATTACTTCACCATCAAATTTTATTATCGAAGTAAATAATCATATTTTATTACAATATAATTTTAATTTAATGAAGTAAATGTCGATTACCACCACACTAATTTAATAAAAGAGTAAAGTAAAAATTGTTTTTACTTCATTAAAATTAAACAATTATCCATTCAAAATGATAAATATATATCAACGAATCCATCAATGCACAAGTACATATCCACAAATCCACAAGTATATATAATCAAAATATATATCCACAAGTATATCCAAAATCCATAATGAAAGATCAAAATATGTATCCTAAGTACACCATAAATTTAGACACCTACATATGAGTAGACAAATTCACTCCATTCACTTCTAACATCATCATATTCGGATTGTTGGTAATATTGATCCTTGATTGTTCCTGCAAACTTTTAAGCAAAAATACAAAATGCATTAGATTCATCCAACTGTAATAGTTTATCTCAATTATAAACCAAAGCATATAATACAAAAAATATTACCATCCTCTCCAACTGTGGATTTTCACATTCTACTATCTCTTTCATGTACCTCATCACACAATATCCACATTCAATTGAACCACTTTATTTTAGATTACCCTACAATGAAATATAAAAGGTAATGTAATGGTCACAATCAAGTTATAAGAACCATCCATTCATATCTTCATACATAAGCACAATACATACTGTTAATTGTTTAAAACCTGGTCTTTTAGAGATACCCTGTGAGGCATTATACATCTTGACCCCACTACATTTTAAAAAGTAAAAGATTTAGTTTTTTCCATATTTATAAGTGAATGCATTCGAAATCAACATAATCTACTACTTACTTGGTCACTATAGTTTTCCATGCATCATCGCGATTTCTATTTGACACGGAGTCCAATAAATATATCATATCTTTATCTTCATTGACGATAGTCAAAATCCAATGGTACCTGGAAAAATGAAAATATAGCATTGACTTGTATGCTGCCATATGATTTTTTGAGGAGAAAGAACATGCATCGTTAAAGAACTATTTGCATGAGAATTGCACTGTATAGCAAGAAATTAATAGTTCGAGTGTGATCCCACCCGGCAATAAAATACCACGCTGCTTATAGCATCTGTTAGAGAAGCCAAGCAACATGACAAACGAAGAAACCTCACAACAAGGGTCTGCCATATGATTTTTTGAGGAGAAAGAACATGCATCGTTAAAGAACTATTGGCATGAGAATTGCACTGTATAGCAAGAAATTAATAGTTCGAGTGTGATCCCACCAGGCAATAAAATACCACGCTGCTACTTTTTTCACTGTCTTATTTTGATTTATTAACTATTTTTGCATAAAGAAAAGAAAGTCATTCTGTAAATCGTGTTTCAGGAGTTCATTTGAGCAAATGATGAAATGACAGAACTGTTTGGTGGAAAGATCCTGGATAAGTGCAACAGAATAACCAACATTGTATAAACAAAAACAAAAACAAAAATAAAAATGAAGAACATTTTAGTAGGCATGGAGCATATGATATGTAGTCGAGGTGGCAGACATGCACTCATCTCAGTGTGACAATCAATGAACATAGTAGTGACAGCATAATAAAGAAGTGGTAGCTTATAGCATCTATTAGAGAAGCCAAGCAACATGACAAACGAAGAAACCTCAACAACATCAATAAATAGCTAAAATATTACCCAGTGTTATATGGGATGAGGCAAATGCTATCTTTACACACTGCTTTTAAGTGATCAGCAATATTTTGTGATAAGTTACGACCATCTTTGGCAAGTGGACATGTAGGTATGTAGTCGGGATCCATAAATGAAATATAATCAGCTCTGTCTTCGTCCCTCAAATATTTGTAGAGATAACTGCACTCAAATATTATATAACTCAGTTAGAAATGTTTCAAGATATGGACAAGTTCCAAAAAAATATAAATATGCAAACAAACATTGTATGTTAGACATAACATACCCCATATAAATCAAAATTTGTCTGGCACCTATCTCTCTCATCTCCATAAAGCATAGGATGTCTTCTCTTAGCAATCGTATGCTTTTAGGACGTCCAAACATAGCATCCTCAAACTTAATGTATATGCTCTCCGATTCATTCATCAATCTAACAACATGAGAATAAATATACTTGCATGCCATAGGTAATGTTTTTTCAATATCCTTGAACTAGTCGCGCTGACCAGGAATATCCGACAGAGCAAATGGTTGAGGTTTCCCCTTTTTCTACAATTTAAAATATTCATATAAGTATTCTAAACTAAATCATTGTCCAAGCAACGTATATAATATTTGCAAACACAAAATTTAAAGTACCTTTATCGTTGGAAAAATTACCAACTCCCTCGGCCAACCAACAACAACTCCAATTGCATCATTGATGATTTTTGGTCCAGACTTAATTGGGATTGGAAGTTCTGCTTCTTCATCTAAGACAACATCAATAGATACTTTGAAATTATAAGTGGAACATGGTGAATCATGATATTTGGACCTCCTTCTGATATTATTGTACCATATGCTACCACATTTTCACGTTGCTTTACGGCCAAATGACATTTTTTCCCCTTTTAAGAACAATAAGTATTATATATAAGCATACGAATGTGAAAAAAAATAATTTGACTTGAAATAAAAAAAAATATAGAACCTTCATATTTGATGTATCGCACTCATAAACTTCTTCCATATCATCAGGTAGTTTTGGATCTTTCATGTCTGAGCACTTGTTGGATACTATAGTCTCAGAAGTTTGATCATTGATGACAGCAAGTTGAGCCTTCAATTTCTCCAATTCAGCTTTTAAAATCTTATTCTCTTCCAATTGAGCACTTGTTGAGACTGATTCTCTCTTCTTTCTTGGAGTTTTAAAAAAGACTTGAGGTTTCACGAACCCTCCCACACCTCGAACTCTTCCATAGTGTTCTTGGCTTCCTAAGGCAGTGTTAGTACATCATTCATTCCAGACGATTTAAACTCCCCTTTGATTTTCTTTTCGAACATGTCATCCTACAATTAGAGACATAACAAATCAATCCAAAAACTACTATGTTATTTATCTAGGCAATATGAAGATTGAATAAAATTAAACATTTACAATTTTTGTGACGACTTCTAACGTCTCCACATCTGTGATATTGCTAGATTTGTCTTCTCGGGCTTTACGCCAAAGCACCGATCTATCAACTTCCTCATCTTCAGCAATTATGTTCTTTTCTCTCTACAATTCCAAAATTCATTACCTTTCAAACATGGAAAAATTAATTACTAAAAATAATGATTCATACTTACCATTTCAGCCTCCAACCCGATGTAACCCTTGCGAGACAATCTGTGGCGATATTTACAATGCATGGACCGTTCTTTTTGTTTTTTCGTGAATAACCTACATCATTATGTTCTTCAATTAAATATGAAATTAATAGTTCTTAAATAAAACATGACAATTCTTAAAGTATACCTCCCATGATGGATCCAGTCTCATATCAACAAATGCTTTCCATCTGCTAATGGGAACTGATACTGACTTGGTGGAGTATTCAACTTTTCCGGATTATTTCTATTCGGCCAAATAAACCTGCTAGTCAATTTATTTTTGAAATCTCGCCACTTTTGAGCTGCTGAACTCATCACAGCAAACTCACTTTATGGCGCTAATTCAAAAACATTCTGCAACAAACAAATTAGTTGGCACAATTTCATATCATATAAGTTGCAACAAATAGATTCAAGCAGATTCAATGTATAAGTTGTAACAATGCTCTAACGTTATGGCGTATAAGTTGCAACATATAAGCAGATTATGCAGATTCAAGCAAATTATGATATACAGATTATACAGATTTGCCATAAAATTACAAAGAAACCACAATGACATCATAAGAATTGAAAATTACCTAATAATGGTGTAGATGCTCAGAATCACGTGCAAAGTATTAAATGAGCATTAACCATAAAAGAGTTATGATGCTTAAACACTTCAACAATACAATGTGTACATAACAAATAAAAATTCATTAGAAGTAAACAATCACTATTATGTAATCTATTTGACAAAAAATCAATGTCGGCTGTACTTTGTTACTATTAGCACCAAGTTTTTATTTTATTAGTAAGGAATAGCTTCAAAATTATGAAACACTAATCTATGATTAAACAATTTGATCCTATGGTCCAAGATTATGGACTCTAAGCACATTATGCAAGCATCATTCTACTTACTGAGATCTCTTCCCACACTTTTTGTTTGATATTTTCAGGAACATCAGGCCAAGACTTTATATTGATTGGCACCATGGATCTAGCAATAGAGCCAATGTATGATTGTAAAGCTCTTCCATTTGCATTGTATACTGGCCTCCCCATGTCATCATAATCAATCTTTGCTTTTTTCCCCATCTTGAAGCTGCAGTTAGTTTGCACATCATTGTAGGTCCTCTCTTATTCTTCTGGACATGTACAAGTTGTTCTTCTTCATCAGTAAGTCCATGTAGCTCCTGATTAACTGTCTCTTTTTTTCTCTCTTTTTTACGATCCATTATGCTCTCCGCTGTATAACAACATGAATGAAACCAATGATAAAATCTACATAGTAACATGGATAATTAAACTATCACAAACAAAAACATAACATGAATAATAATAATAACATAAACGTAAACATGGCATAAATAATAACAATAAGATTCAAGTCATTCAACATACAAAATTAAACTCTATGACACTTTCTACCATAAAAAGTTATAAACAACAGTAACCAACGGCAATGTTGAATTGGGATAATGCACCTTATCTTCCATTATTCTTAAAAAAGCAACTGCATGTACAGGAATACAATGAGTTCATGATAAAAATGCATAATCATGATAAAAATGCAGAAACATGATAAAAATACATAATAAAGTGTCATTTCTTGTCCATGACATAAAAATACACGACGTGCACAAGATTTGGAGGAGTAATTTGGTCATCTGATACATCATTTGATAAATATAAACTTTAGATACGTAAATTGGATATTTTAAAACTTTTACTACGCGATTCAATAAATTATTATTCCATCTATAACTATTTTCCTTGCAACCTTAGAGCCAATATCCCAAGCACATTGGATTGGATTTGGCAAGTAAACAAGAAGAATTCAAAGATGCCTCATCCCCATGAATAACATTACAAATAAATGAAGATCTCATCGAGGTTACTAATTTACCAAGTCATTTCTATTTGTGTTTTTCCCCACCCGACTTCTACAGAGAATTAGAAACAGCAGGATAAAAATATCGTAACATAAACTGAGCCATGGAAGGATTTAGGTACAGACAGACTTAGCAACAGTTTCTCCAATGAAAACATAAAACATGCCGTATAAAACCGATCCAATCCAACTGACGTCGCGAGTACTACAAATATTTATCAAGTACAGCTGAGAAAAAGTTTTGCAAGTTTTATGCGATAAGATTACATGGATGGAAGTTGCCAGAATGTAGACTGCAGCCTTTTCTACCATCAGATTCCTGCAAAACCAAAATGGAAATAATCAAATTATTGAACCAACAAATGCAGTGAAGGTTGACTAGAAGTCATTAAAAAACAAATCAGAGTGTATAAGCGGATATGCCTTGAAAATGCATCTCAACATTCATCATCGTGCCATGAATGGCCATCAAAATTAATTCATGCATCCTAAAGCTTTGATTTCAATTTATAGAATACAAATTCTTCACAAATGATATAACATACTTGGCCTATTTATTACCATTATGAACAACTGCAACCTTCAAACTAAATGTTACTCCAGAATGCACAGAACAATTGTAATAAAGTTGAGCAATGGGTACTACAGGAACCAACACATGTTTGCCGGACATTTGAGACATTTGAAACGCAACAAGAAGTCGCAATTTGATCCCCGATGCTACCTAGTGTGTAAGGTATTACACAACCATGTACAGTTAAAACAACTAAAAGAAAAGAGGAAGGATTCATGATCCCTTCCTGCACAACCACACATAAGTGGGTGGAAAACATAGAAAGAAATTAGCATTCACCACTTAGAGGTTCTTTACTGTCAGCAACCGCGAAAAGTGATTATTTTCGTATCCTGCAATATTTTCTTGGCTGTCACTTGTACCATGCTTGCCATTACTTAACTTGTTGACTTAATTTAATATAATAGCTAGATATGTAAGGTGCATATGTATGAGTTAAGGGCTAACTGGCCATCCATAGTTGCTGATCACGAAATTAAACTGCTACGTTAGACATTTTTTACGATCCCAGAAGTCACAGATCTTTGCACTGTGCAGAGACTTGAATTACATATATGTTGCATGGCCTGAAAAGTTCATCATATTAGGTCTGTCAGCATAATCATAGAGTGGATTTTCTTGAACAGACATTTAGGAGGCAGAGGAGGTAAATTGAGACATGATTATTATAAAAATACATAAATCATCATTTCATCTTATTTGTTTCCTAGACACCCTCGTTTTCTGATCTAAAGTATCTTGCATGAACAGGAATACAATGAGTATCAACATCATCAATTGGTCAAGATTCAGGAATACTAGTCCAACCATCATCCTCTTCCTCATAACATCTATTCGGCACTGGGAGCACAATTGACCATCCTTTTTTTAAAGGATCATCAATATAAAAGACTTGATTGACTTGACTTGCAATGACAAATTCATCATTTTTGTGGCCTCGTTTGTTCATATTCACCAGGGTGAAGCCACATTCATCGTTGTTGATTACTCCCTTGTCATTTGCAACCCACGCACACTTGAAAAGAGGAACTTGAAATTGATGATAATCTAATTCCCATATTTCTTCAATCACTCCATAAAAAGTCACGTCAGCCATTAAAGGATTCTTATCATTGGCACTACAAACAAGCATGGTGCTGGCAACTAGAGAAACTCCACTGTTTTGGCAAACTCTCTCATCATCCCGTGTCTTTGTTTGATATAAATTACCATTTATCACATAACTACTATACTTGATGACATGTGCACGCGGTCCATGAGCTAGCCATGTCAATGTCGAAGTCTTTCCACCATTACAGTTGTCTATTTCACCAGCCACCTATCATGTATTCAATTTGAATAGAGTAATTAAAATAATAACTACAACTTGTTTAACGCAAATTGCATAAAAAAAATTATTGCATCCACCTAACCTTTGCATGAAACCAATCAATGAACCTCTTGTTGTGAGCATCTTGTATCCACCTTTCATCTGTCTCTTTTTTCGGAAACATCGACTTCAGGAAGATTTTATGATCACTGTGGCCATATATATATATATATATATATATATATATATAAAATTATTATTATTATTATAAACAATATATATTGGCAATTATACAGTGTACAGATTGATAAATTAATACAACGCACTTATATTATGTAGGGAGAAACTTCTTCTGTATTTTCCAATACAGTCAAATGTGCTTGTTGGAGATCAACTTGTTGCACTACAATTGGTGCTTTGCATGCTAAGAAGCCAGGAGCATTTGCTTTGGGGTCTCGAATTGATTGAGGGACCCCAACAGGATCAAGGTTATTGAGGTATTCTGAACAAAACTCAATGGCTTCTTCAGCTGAATATCTCTTAACAATACAACCTTCAGGATGTTTTCGACTGCCAACATAACTCTTAAGCACCTTCATGTATCTTTCGAACGGATACATATATCGGAAATACACTGGTCCACATAATCGGACTTCTCGAACAAGATGGACTGTTAAGTGAAGCATGACATCAAAGAAAGAAAGAGGAAAATACTGCTCCAATAAGCAAAGCGTAACAACCAAGTCAGATTGCAGTTTATCTAACTTGGCTACATCTATAACCTTGCAACAAATATCTTTGAAGAAGAAACATAGTCTTATGATGGCATATCTAACATGTTTTGGTAGCGCATCACGTATGAGTATTGGCAGGAAATATTGCATTAGAACATGACAATCATGAGATTTCAATCCAATCAACTTTAGCTCAGACATGCACACAAGATTTTTCATGTTTGACGAGAAACCTTCTGGAACTTTTAAATCCATTAATGATTGACAGATTTGTAACTTTTCTTTTTTTGTGAATGAGCATGCAGCAAGGGGAAGATATGTTCTTTTTTCACCAAATTTAGGAGCCAATTCAGGTCTAACTCCCATTTGAACCATGTCTAACCTAGCAGCCACATTGTCCTTAGTTTTCCCTTTAACATCCATCAAAGTATTAATGAGGGATTCGAAGACATTTTTCTCAATGTGCATCACATCAAGACAATGCCTAACATGTAGGTGCTTCCAATAAGGAAGATTGAAAAAAACTGACTTCTTCTTCCAACATTTTCTGAAATTTATTGCGTCGAAATCTTTTTCTTCTTTACTGTCTTCCACATTATTCTCCTTTGGATTCTTTTTCTTTTTACCTTTAACATTAGTCTTTTTTCCAAACTCACACTTTATGTCTGAAAGCTTGTCAAACAAGGTAACCCCAGATAATGGTGTAGATGCTTCTCCATGTTCTTCCATGCCATTAAATTCCTTCATTTGCCTCCGATAGGGATGAAATCGTGGTAGGAATCGTCGATGACCAACAAATGACATTTTCTTCCCATTTTCCAAATACTTTGCATAAGTATCTTCTCCGCATACGGGACAGGCATAATAACCATGTGTAGTACATCCACTAAGGTTACCATATGCAGGAAAGTCATTAATGGTCCATAATAAGACTGCTTTAAGAGTGAAAAACTGTCTTCGATAAGCATCATAGACACCATCAACTCCTTCCCACAATTGTTGCAAATCTTCAACTAGCAACTCGAGATAGACATCTATATCGTTTCCTGGCTGTTTAGGCCCTGAAATGAGCATAGTTAGAATAACGAATTTCCTCTTCATACACATGTTTGGAGGCAGATTATAGGTGACTAACATGATTGGCCAGCAGCTGTACTTACTACTAAGGTTGCTGTAAGGATTAATGTCATCAGCTGCAAGTGCTAGGCGAAGATTTCTTGGCTCACTTTCAAAGTCAGGCCACATATGATCCACCAACTTCCAAGATGGTGAATCTGCTGGATGACGTAACTGACCATCAACTCCTCTAGTTTCTGCATGCCATGTTAAATTTTTTGAGGTCTCTAAAGATTTAAACATGCGCTTAAATCTTGGTATATGAGGGAAATACCACACGACCTTGGCAGGAACATCTTTCTTCTCAATGTTCTTCTTAGTTAGCTTCTACCGAGACAAGCCACATTTAGGGCAGTTTACACAGTCTTTATATTGCTTCCTATAAAGAATGCAATCATTGGAACAAACATGAATCTTTTCATGAGTCAACGCCAAACAACTCAATGTCTTTTTTACATCATACATTTTTGATAGCAGATTGTGATTATCGGGCAACATATCCCCAAAATCCATTAGTAAATCTGAAAATAAAGCATCACTCATCCCATGCCTTGCTTTAGTATTGTACAATTTCACAAGGGCACTCAACTTTGTATAACGTTTACATCCATTGTATAACGGCTTCTCTGCATCCTCCAAAAATTTCATAAAAGATTCTGGATTTTCTGTATAGTTATCATATGCTGCCTGACACATATTAGCAGTTTCAAAATCATCGTGATAATTATCAATTGGCTCATGGTTGGTACTCAAATTTACTCTATCATTTTCAACAAACTCACCATGCCAAATCCAATTTACGTAATTTTGACTAAAACCATGGAAATAAAGATGCTCTCGAATGGACTTAACTGATCCTTTTTTCAGATTTAAACATTTGCAAAAAGGACAATGAATTAAATTAGGGTCAATATGAGGATTCTGTAAACAACCACTAATGAACTGTTCCACACCCTCTTCATACTGTTTAGACCTTCTATCGGATTGAATCCAAGATTTATCCATTTCAGTCTAGTAAAATCACAAAAAAAGTAACAATAAACTTTGTGAACACAATCTGAAAATATTACAGTAAATAAGCAAAAGTAATAGAGAAAAACGACATAAATTTATGATAATTCATGCTATATGATGTGGAAGAAGCAATATTACAAGGTAAAGAATTCTCCTTCAGTGAACTATTACTGTAAAAACTTTCTTGGTTTTGACTCTAAAGGAGGCCTCCATCATACCTAGCCTCAAACTTCATTTATGAGCTCATTGCCTTCCCATTTTCCCTATCTATTATTATTACATTAGATTGAACATCTGAGCTTGTGGCCCTGGAATTAAACGAACATGAATATTTACCTAGCAAACACAACATTCTGTCTCATCTCCTATAATAATCTTTTATATAGTAATGATATACAACTTGAATACTTACCTAGCAAACACAACATTCTGTATTCGCTATTTGAGAATTTTGAAAGCATACTCGACAATTAATTTAAAATAGCATTTAAATTTTTTTAAATATCTAAGACAAAATACTGGTGGTGTTAGGATTTTTGTCACACATTGTGTAAGTAGAACTTGTGAAAATTTAAGTAGGCAAAAATATTTATGACAAGTAGGCTATCAACTGAAGTGTCAAGCTTAGGCAGTGAGCATTGCCTTTTGCTAATAGATATAATTAAGTCCTAGGAATGAATGGATAAATATTGTAGTTTACATCATCATCAAATTGTGCCAGTTCCAACTAATTTTTGGTTGGTTACATGTATCTTACCTCTCCAAATTACTTATAATTTTCATCAGCTAAAGTTTCTCTATTCCCTCTATTCCTCACCTTTTATAGCACTGAACCATCATCAGTGGGCATCTGAAAGAAGTGGTAATCCAATTAAAATTCCTGGAAAATATGATGTTGATACAATTAACCTCATTTCTGCAAAGTTGAGTGCCATACGATTTCAAAATATCTCTCTAAAAATTCTGATAGTCAATTTAACATATGAGCTCGAGGTAAAAAAAGAAGTCAAATTACATCTGTTTTGGCATACTTTCCTTTGATCTCAAAGCAAACCAACTTAACTTAACTAAAGAAGCTGTAAAAAAGAAAACCAACTTGAAGCACCATCGTCTGTACCAATCTTATTCCTCAACTAAAAACAAAACAAGATACGAGTATAAACAAGAAGAATAAAACAGATATGGAGCCAGATTTTACCGTCCAGCAAAACCCTAGCACAGATATGAGTCCTTTGGATAGAAAAATTTCTTCCTGAAGAGAAAGAGCCGCTATTAGTACTTGGAGTTCACGATTTGGAGTTCACGATCTGTGGTCGCCACAAAGCAGAAGCAGAAAAGAGAATGATAGGGGGATCACGATCTGTGGTCGCGATCTGTGGTCGCCGAGAAGCAGGAGCAGAGATGATGTGAACGGAGAAGAGAAGAGATGGGAACAAATCAGCAACCTAGGTTGCCGAAGCAGAGCAGAGCAGAGCAGAGAAACTTAGGTTGCCGATCGAGAAGAGATGGGGTGACGCGCGCGAGAGAAACTTAGGTCTATCGGCGAAGCAAAAGCTGCAAAGCGGGAGAAGCAAAAGCTGCGCGAAGCGATCGGCCGGCTGATATTTAGGTTAAGTGCGGTAGAAAAGTAGGGAAGAGATCGATTATTACGGGATTAAGCTACGGAGCGGGAGAAATTTAGGGGATTAAGCTGCGGAGCGGGTCTCGCGCGGCGCCAAGCGAAATAGGGGTTAACTGCAGAGCGGGAGAAATTAAGGATATTAGCTGCGGTGCGGGAGAAAAACCGGTTCAGATTTTATTTTATTTTACCGTTCAATTTTATTACTTCGCCGTAAACCTTATTACTTCATTAAATACAAATTACGAAGTAATAGTTATTAAAAAATTTTTAAAAAAAACTATTTTTTTAATCTATGAAGTTTAAAACTATATTTACTACGTCAATTTTATTATCGAAGTTTATTAATATATATTACTTCGTCATTAATTATCGCCGAAGTAATTGTTGGCGAAGTCTATTATCAAAATTCTACTAGTGTAGCCTCCTCTAGATGCGACATTGAATAGGCCACATATATCAGTATGTATGAGTTCAAACCAGTCTGTCACTCTTTCGCCATGTCCACTAAATGAAGTCTTGGTCATCATGCTTAGAAGACAAGATTCACATGTCTCATATGATTAAAAATCAAATGAGTCCAGTAATCCATCCTTATGGAGCTGGATATGCGACTCTCATTTATTTTACATAAGCGAAAATGCCAGAGATACGTTTGGTTCAAATCATTTGTTTTGAACCATTTGGCATTTATGTTATAGATTGAGTTTTCTAAGTCTAGAACATAGAGTCCATTCATAAGTGGTGTACTACAATAGAACATGTCATTTAACATTATAGAACAATATTTATCCTTTATGATAAATGAAAAGTCTTTCTTGTCCAAACAAGATATAGAAATTATGTTCTTAGTTAGTGCAGGCACATAAAAGCACTCCTCTAGTTCTAAGATATGTCTAGTAGGCAAAGACAAGGAATATATTCCTACAACTATAACAGCAACTCTTGCGCCATTACCTACTTGTAGGTCCACCTCACCCTTTGTCAACGATCTAACTCTTCGAAGGCCCTGCACATTAGTACAAATGTGAGATGCACAACCGGTATCTAATACCCCAGAAGAGAAAATAGATAGATTGACTTCTATAACAAAAATACCTGAGGCAGAAGTCTCACTTATTTTCTTCTTTACTTCCTCTAGGTAGAGGTTGCAATTCCACTTTCAATGTCCGATCTCACCACAATGGAAGCATGCCCCTTCCTTAGGCACCCCGCCTATGGCCTTTAGTGCAATAGAGCTGGCCTTGCCTTTGGCTTCCATTTGCCTTTGCCCTTCTGTACCATCAGTACATTACTGGTCTTGGTTTTCTTGAGATTGGGTTTAGCAGCCGTGCCAACTCCCTGATCGGTCACCAGACCGATCCAGGGGCTCCAACCTAGCCCTCCAAGCTAGGGTTTCATCCAACCTAGCCCTCCAAGCTAGGATTTTTCCACTAACTCTCAAGTTGGGACTTTTCACCTAACCCTCCAAGTTAGGACTTTTCACCTAGCCCTCTAAGCTAGGACTTTTCACCCAACCTTCCGAGTTAGAATTTCCATACCTAGCCCTCCAAGCTAGGACTTGGCCCTCCAAGCCAGGACTTTTCACCTAACTCTCCAAGTTGGGACTTTTCACCTAACCCTCCAAGTTGGGACTTTTCACCTAGCCCTCCAAGCTAGGACTTTGCACCCAACCCTTCCGAATTAAGACTTTTCAACACCAAGCCCTCCAAGCTAGGATTTTCCACACCTAACCCTCCAGGTTAGGATTTTCCAACACCTAGCCCTCCAAGCTAGGATTTTCCATACCATGCCTGATCCCCAATCAGGACTTAATCATAATCATCATAATCATCATAATTATCAGCCTAAACTAAAATCGATCAACACCAAAACAACAATCAAGGTCGGACTGCATCAACATCCAACTCTTTTCCCTCCGCGTCTCTTGGAGGGGTGAAACCTTCCTTCACCGAGAACCACATACCTATGTCGGTCTTGAGATAGTATTTCATGCGAGACCTCCAATATTGAAAATCTAATCTGTCAAAGAAGGGAGGTCGAGTGGTGCTAAAACCTTCTCTCAATGCCATTCTTGTTGACTCTTGGATGTTAAGCCGCTTGAACAGAGCCCCAAGCACTGATACCACTTGTTAGTGCTTGGATGGCTAGAGAGGGGGGGTGAATGTAGCTAGACACAAAAATTTCTTTTCTTGAACTTATTGGATTTCTGCACTTCAAGGGTTAGTAGCACAGCGGAAGAAATGTAAAATAGAGTAAAACTGCAAAAATGAAAAGCAACCCAAAAACGCTAACAAGGATCGTTTACAAGGTTCGGGGATAACTTGCCCCTACTCCTTGGCGTGCCCTTAAGGTGGGTGATCCCTTGATCGTCGGCAGATCAAGCCCCGAAAGATTAGGATATCAAATCCTCCTTCTCGGTCGAGAAACCTCTCCACACAAATGACTCAATAGAGTATATGGAATGAAAGCGCAGAGACACAAGGAAAGATCATACAAATCGCTTAACAAAGAAGAAAGATGAGAATCGGAGAACAGATCACCGAGCATTGCACAACACCACCAACACAAGAGCTCCCAGCTCTTTGTTTGCTTGCTGATCCACTCGCAACTTCCTCAACAGACTCAAGGTTGCTACTTTGCAAGAGATCGCTTCAAAGTCTTAATGAATGCTCAAGAGTTGGAGAAGCAGCATGTTGATTGAAGAGATGTGTACTCTGTTGGGTTCGGGTGCATGTTGACATGGATGAGGGTTCGTAATTTTAAAATTAATTACGTGCAGCGGAAGGTTTAGCATAAATAATTTCTCTAAATCATTTAACCACACATCTAAGTATGCAATTTTATCTTATGTAGACATGATCATATATTAAAAATTTTTGCAGAAATGTAAACCAATTTACATATTACCTCGCGTAACTCGAAGGAAGGGACGAGATCCAACCGTAAGCGTCCCTTGGAAGCTCCGCCTCTATTCGCGTCCACGCCGAGTATCTTCGGGATGACTTCACAAAGCCATGAGTTTCGTGTTCTCGAGAACTACTAGATTCTCCGAGAACGCGACGAGAAAAACCAAGAGAGAAGTCGGAAGACTAACCACAAAAGGATGGTCGGCTGGTGCTCCTTCTTGGGGCTAGTTGGCGCACGGCAAGAAGGGGAGAAGAGAAGGAGAGAAAGAGAGGGAGAGAGCCTATGCCTTCATCTCTATGATTCACACCCAAGCCTTGCCTTGGGTCCTTTATATAGTGGTCTCTCAACCATCAAGCCTCTCAAATATGGAATAACTTATTTCATCATGCCAAGTTTGATTTTATATCATGGTTAAAATCATATTTTAATTCATGATAAAAATCTTCTCTCCTATGGAATAAATTTCCTTATCATGGTAAATTAATCCATGATTGATTTTAATAAAAAATAAACCAATCCATAGTTCATTTTAATTTCCATGAAAAATAAACCAAACCTTGGTTTATTATATAAAAATTTATATCATCCATAATTTTATAAAACAAACCACACTTAGTTCAATTTATAAATTGAACCAAAAACTTGGATCTCTCCCTTTGTTGTGGTCGGCCAAGCAAAGAGGATGGAGGCCCTCTTTGGCCGGCCCATCCAAGCCAAGCCCCAATGAATTAAACTTATTTAATTCATCTAATAAGTCTTCAAAAGACTTAGTCATTTTACACTTCCGATGCGTCTCTGAAAAATTCAAATTCGACTTATTGTTTGGCTCAACCAAACTTAATCTCTCTTAACTGGAAAATCTAGTTTTCAAGTCATTTTAAATCCCTCAGATTACTCGTAGTGCGTGTGACTAAATAGGGTTTCGATTTATGTTGGTCGTCTATAATTAATCAATTAATTATAGAACGATCATGAGTGGCACCTAGTAGTAGATCATGATCCCCAATTAATCGAAAGATCAACGGTTGACCTCAGAAACAATTCTGAAACCCTTCAGCAGCTATAATGAATCGTGCCCCATTCCCTTCACCATCTTATACCCACTTGGTTCAGGACATGGTCTATGTGTGTCAGTCCCCACTAGGCAGACTATGTCACACCTAGCCCAAGTAACATTTTCTCGTCCTACGGATTCTAATTACTCTCATTAATTTAAGAGATTCATACTCTGAACATGTCATGCACTAGCCAGAGGCTTCGAGTAACAATCCGACGATAGGCCTCGGGTATACATCTCCTCGCAAGGAGTGGTGAATCCTTTGTATGTTGTTCAAACATCTTCGGGCACTTCGGCTTATACCCAATCATCCTGGGTCCACACTTCCTTGGAGATGCTTGATAAAGATGTCAAAGTATAAGTCTCCATGACCAAGATGACTTGAACACCGCAAGTCAAAGGAACATCGCACTTAAGCTGCAGTAAGAACTTCACTGACATATCTATATGTAGACTACCATATGAAGTTTTACAGCCAGTCACTCCAATGAACTAGTTCCCTTAACTAGCATTCATGTTTATCTCTGGACATCTCAATGTCACCAGCCTGTGAGAATCAGCTGATTAGAGAATAACCCATGCTAGTCTCAACAGAATTGATAGTGTCCGTATTTATCAATTCATCGACTATGGAAAATTTCAATACTTCACAATTGCACATGTAGAGATAATCACTAGTTGTGAATTCATCACAAATTCACTCATGCTGTGAATTGTATTGCGGACATTTAGTAAATGAGTTTAAGATCTCAATCAAATACACAAACATGTATACTCAAATAGTGAATATTTATTTATTAAAATAAATGATTACAATCATAAGACGATTGCCTTAGGACACATCTCTCATATCACTAACAAACTCCCACTTGGCCTAATGTCAATCACTACGGTACCCAATACCACAGGCTCTAACATGACCCTCAAACTTGCATTGAGGCAAGGCCTTAGTTAAAGGATCCGCTAAATTCCTTTCAGTGGGAATTTTCTCAATTTGTATATCATTCCTACTTATAATCTCTCTGATCAGATGATAGCGGCGAAGCACATGTTTGGATCGTTGATGAGACCTTGGTTCCTTCGCTTGTGCAATAGCTCCATTGTTGTCGCAGTAAACTGGTATTGCTTCATCATTGGTTGGAACCACACCAAGTTCTGAGACAAACTTCTTGATCCAGACACCTTCCTTTGCTTCTTCCAAAGCTGCAATATATTCCGCTTCCGTGGTAGAATCCGCTACGGTGTCTTGCTTGGAACTCTTCCAACTTATTGCGCCTCCATTCAAAATAAATACATATCCGTACTGAGATTTGGAGTTATCCTTATCTGTCTGGAAACTGGCATCTGTATACCCACGTATTACCATATCACCTTCTCCATATATTAGGAACACATCCTTAGTGTTTCTTATGTACTTGAGGATTGTCTTGGCAGCCGCCCAATGATCCATTCCTGGATCAGACTGGTATCTTCTTGTGACGCTCAAAGCATACGATACATCAGGCCTATTACATAACATAACATACATGATAGATCCTATCGCGGATGCATAAGGAATCATACTCATGCAAATCCTCTCGTCTTCTGTGCGCGGACACATAGACTTCGAAAGGTTGATCCCATGCCTGATGGGAAGGTAACCTTTCTTGGATTCCGACATGCTAAACCTTTCTAGCACTCAGTCTATATATGTAGACTACGAAAGACCAAGCAACCGTTTTGATCTATCTCTATAGATTCTAATCCCAAGGATATAGGTTGCTTCTCCCAGGTCCTTCATGGGGAAAGTTTTGGACAACCAAATTTTAACTGACTGTAAGACTGATATATCGTTTCCTATAAGTAATATGTCATTGACATATAACACTAGGAATACGACTGCACTCCCACTAACCTTCTTGTACGCACAAGGTTCGTCAGGATTTTGTGAGAAATCAAACTCTTTGATTGTCTCATCAAAACGAATGTTCCAGCTCCTGGATGCTTGCTTTAGTCCATATATGGATCGTCGAAGCTTGCATACTTTGGTTTTATTAACCGATGTGAAACCTTCAGGTTGTATCATGTATACATCCTCAAGCAGGTTTCTATTAAGGAAAGCTGTTTTCACATCCATTTGCCATATCTCATAATCATAATGAGCTGCTATGGCCAGGAGCATCCGAATGGATTTAAGCATAGCTACTGGCGAATAGGTTTCATCATAATCAATTCCTTGTTTCTGACGATATCCTTTTGCCACTAATCTAGCCTTAAAGGTAACAACATTACCTTCTATGTCGGTTTTCTTCTTGAAAACCCACTTGCACCCTATGGGCTTAATCCCTTCAGGTGGGTTAACCAAGTCCCATACTTGATTTTTGTACATGGAATCCATTTCTGACTTCATGGCTTCAAGCCATTTATCCCTTTCTGAATTTTTCATGTCGTTCGATTCACTTATGACAAATTCGTATCTCTCTGGAATATTGCGTGTCCTATCAGACCTACGAAGAAGTGGTGTTGTTTTAGGTTCAACTGATAGCTCATCATTATGAGTTATTGGTTGTGGGTCTAGACTAGGTGTCTCTATAATGTCTATTGGAGTTTCTTGAACTTCTTCAAGTTCAATGCTACTCCCACTGTTTTCTTGTAAAAGAAATTCTTTTTCTAGAAATACAGCATGCCTTGAAATAAACACCTTTTGTTCCAAGGGATGATAGAATTGGTAACCTTTCGTTTCCTTAGGGTATCCAATAAATAGACATTTATCAGACTTAGCATCCAATTTGTCTGATACAGTCCGCTTTACATAAGCAGGACAACCCCATATCTTTAGGTGAGATAAATGAGGTTTCTTACTATTCCACGTCTCATATGAAGTAGTAGAGACTACCTTGGTCGGGACTCTATTTAGTAAGTAAACAGCTGTCTTAAGCGCATAGCCCCAAAAGGATTTTGGAAGAGTTGCATGATTCATCATAGATCTAACCATGTCCATCAAGGTTCGGTTACACCTCTCAGATACACCATTATGCTGTGGTGTATATGGCGGAGTCCATTGAGACAATATCCCATTGTCCCTAAGATAATTTTGAAACTCTTGACTTAAGTATTCACCACCCCGATCGGATCGAAGTATCTTAATACTTTTGCCAAGCTGTTTCTCTACTTCACTTCTGAACTCTTTGAATTTCTCAAAAGCTTCAGATTTGTGTTTCATTAAGAACACATATCCGAATCGTGAGTGATCATCGATAAAGGTAATGAAGTAGCTATAGCCTCCTTGTGCAAGAGTTGACATTGGTCCACATACATCAGTATGTATTAGACCAAGCAATTCGCCCACTGGTTTACCTTTTTCGGAAAAGGGTAATTTGGTCATCTTTCCTTTTAAGCATGATTCGCATGTATCAAATGAACCAGGTTCAAATGATTCCAGAATTCCACATCGGTGTAATTTGGTCATGCGTTTCTTGCTTACATGGCCAAGATGACAATGCCACATATAGGAGTCTATTTGATTATCTATTCGAGCACGTTTGTTGCTAACTTCGATATTGAAAACGTCACCGGATAAATCTAACATGTAGATACCATTGCATAAAGTTCCAGTCCCATAAAGAACGTCATTTAAAGTTATGTAACAGCAATTGTTACTAAAAGTTAAATGGTAACCCTTTTTATTCAAGCATGAAATAGATACAATGTTCTTTATTAACGGAGGAACAAAATAACAATTATCCAATTCTATGACAAATCCAGTAGGGAGCTTTAGCAAATATGATCTGATGGCAACATTAGCAATCTTTGCTCCATTTCCAACTCGCAAATTCACTTCTCCCTTGACGAGTCTTCTTCTATTCCTTAGCCCCTGTATGTCATTACTGTAGGATCGGTGCCGTCGATAGAAGGGGGGGTGAATATCGACCGTGAAAAACCTTTCGAAATTCTTCGTAAAACTTTCATTCTGGACTTAGAATATTAGTAGCCCAGCGGAATATAATTTAGAACAAAAAAAAACAAAGAAAGACAGTGACACAGCGGATTTTTACTTGGTTCCCGACCCCCCAGGGTCAGTACATCCAAGGCCTATGCACAGGAACGCCCGTCCACTATTGGTCTCCTTCCCGGACTTTTCGGAGGCGGAGAAACCCGACTTACAGTGCAAGATTACAATCAATAATATAGAAATTTAAGTACGGTAATTAACTAAATGCAAACCAACAAGACAAGGATGAAGCTCGGCCAATCTGGACCTCCGAAGTGCCGCGCACTTCCTCCTGGAGCCTCCCGGTCGTAGAGCCTCGTTTCTAGTGCATTGCCGTCGGTCAGAATGCTTGGAATGGTTCTTGGAAGTCATGTCTGAAGCAGAGGGGTCGAAGCCCCTTATATAGGCCTCCTGGGGGCGCCCTGGACGCTAGGGGCGCCCCGGAAGACTCGGTCAAACTTTATCCCTGCGTCTACCTCGCCGCAGCTGATAACAGCTTTGACCAGGGCGCCCCGGATCTTTCGGGCGCCCATCTTGAACCCAGTCAGCGCTTATCCACTGCTTCAGACTTGCAGCAACGAAACAGTGTTGACCCGGGCGCCCTAGATGCTCCGGGAGCCCCGGTTGACACCTATTTTGACTGCATCACGAAACTGCCCTTCTTAGCTCTATCTGGGGGCACCCCCACTGTTGGGGGCGCCCTGGCTGCATAGGGGCACCCCCAATGATGGGGGCGCCCTGTTTAAAGCCTGCAAGAGCACTTTTGCCTGGTTTACCTGCTTTGTCTCCGGTTCTTGATACCTGCAAGATACACAAACACAAAGCATAGATACATATGATGTTAGCCTTAAGGACTTGGTTCGGACTTCGGATTTGCACGAAACCCTAGGTCGAACCGGCACGAGTTCCTATCCCCGAGAACTCGCCCTTCACCTACTCCTTTCAGGAGACGGTTGCCACCCAGCCCTTCGGGTGGACTTTTGCTTAGCTTCCGATACTTCCGGACCTCGAGACGCCCAAACCCTGACCCGTCTCTACTCCTGTCCTTAGTCATCGCTCAGCTAAGTTGCTTAGTCCCTCGGACCAAGACTTCATTCCCCAGCGGTCCTTTGCTAGGTGCCTAGCAGCCCTTCGCTAGGTCTTTGTTACCAAGCGGTCCTTCGCCTGGTGCCTAGCAATCCTTCGCTAGGTCTTCTATGCCTAGTAGTCCTTCACTAGGTGCCTAGCAGCCCTTCGCTAGGTCTTCTATGCCTAGTAGTCTTTCACTAGGTGCCTAGCAGCCCTTCGCTAGGTCTTAGGGTTACGATACCTAGCAGCCCTTCGCTAGGTGCCTAACAGCCCTTCGTTAGGTCTTAGAGTTTCAATACATAGCAGTCCTTCGCTAGGTGCCTAGCAGCCCTTCGCTAGGTCTTTAGGGTTCCGATGCCTAGATTAACTAGGACTTTTCTTCAGCTAAGGTTACTTCTCTTTTGCTCCCCTTTGTCTGTTCAATATATCACTGACTTAAGTGAATTGTCAAACATTAAAACACTTAAAGAGAAACATCATTGATGCAACTTGCACCAACAATTACTTATATGTGAGCTACTGATAACCGTTTTTGTCGTGTCATGGTTTCAAATACAATTAAAGTACCGAATTCCTCTAAACTAATGTAGCATAGAGTAACTCGAGTCGTCTCCCAACGAATGTAGTCGGTGCAAGATAAATCTCAGGATTGTATTTTATTGCTTTTGGGTTTTGGATATGAACTGGGGTTTGGTTTTGAATGTTAAGACTACGAAAAGAAATAGCAAGCAGGTATGAAATCTAGTCTAATTAAGGAAAAACAGTGCAGGTAATGAAATCTAATTTAGCCTGACTACAATTGCGGTAGAGAAAAGAACAACTTGAAATTAAGCATTGACGAAACTAACATGGAACAAAACTACAGCATTGAAGAAATCTAATCTAACCTAACTTAATTGCATTTAAATGAAAACATGTAACCTAAAGCAATAGGAAAAACAACACAAAACAAGAGTTAAGCAACTAAGAGATATCGCAATTGAAAGTAAATGTCTAAGAGGCATTTGACCAAACACAAGATAAGCATACTAAAATGGCTTCAAATAAGTGCAGATTGAAATGGGAAGATCCATCCAATACAAGCATTCAACATGAGGATCCATCCAATACATCAAAACATCAATTAAGAATCATCAACAAACAAAACTTAGATGCAAGGATGGCTAATGATTGAAGTTGTTCAAAGAGGCATTCTATCAAACACCTTGTGAGCATGTATTAAAATGACAAAGGTACATGCCATTCGAATAAGGGAAGATCCAACTAATACAAACAGTTAACTATCAATCACAACATTCATCAATTAACTCAAAACAATTCGAATTTCAACTCAATAATCAGAATTTGTTGTAAAGAGGAAGTGGCTGCTGGCTGTGAATGAAGTTTGCTGCCCGGAGCTGTTGAAGAGGTGCTACCACTCGACTTGGATGGAGAAGCTGCGAAGGAATTGGATCTCTGCCGGCTACTGAATGAAATCGGCTGGATGAATTCTGTGAAGAACTGATGAAAAACTGAATTGCTGTAAATGAAAACTAAATGCTGAAATTAAAGGAATTGCTGTAAGGAAAACAATTGAAGAAACTGCTGCTAAGGAATTGATCGTTGATGAAGGAAATCGTGGCGATGACGAACTCCGGCCGGCTAAGGTTGGAACCCCTAACCCTAGCTTGCGGTGGTGATGTGGATGAAATGAAGAATGCCAGCTACGGTTCGGAACCCCTGAAACCTAGCTGTGGTCGGCGGCAATGGAGTGGAGTGGATGAGTGAGTCGGAGTTGATCGGATCGAATCGGGAACCCCTCAAACTCGATCGGTCGAAGCTCCGGCGGTGAAGGAGGATGAACGAGTTGTGAACCCCTCAAACTCGGTTGATCGAAGCTCCGGCCGACTAGGGTTGGAACCCCTAACCCTAGTTGCGGCGACGATGAAGATGGAGGAGGAGAATCGCCGCGAGCAGCCTGCGTGTGGAGTCCGATACCCTAGCCTTCGCGCGATCTGCCCTTTTGTTCTCTTGGCTTCCGCGTATGGATCTGGCTCAGCCAACTTCACTCTGGTCCAGCTCATCCAAGCCAGCACTCGAGTTCAGTCCTCTGATTCAGCTCAGTTAAGTGGTCCGATCAACAGCTGGTTTCAAATCACTTCAGCCCTGGTCCAGCTTGAGTTCAGTCTTCTGGTTCAGCTCAGTCAGTTGAGTTCAGCTCAGCCTTAGCCCAGCTGTTGGTTCAGTCCAGCCTGGGTTCAGTCCAGTCAGACCAGAGCAGTTGGGTTCAGACCCCTTGGTTCAGCACAGCACTTGGTCCAGCCAAATTAGGATAGAAGCAGCGGACGGCTGAGATCAATCTGCCTTCATCCAACGGTCAGATCTCTTCAGATCTGAACCAAACTCCACAGATCCCAATCAATGGTCCTGATCTATCTATCCCCAGCTCGGATTAACCAGATAAGTGGCGGATGGTCCAGATCGTCCCTTTTCTTGAATGGATGGTCTAGAACATCTTGAGCTTGATCCAACGGTCAGATCTCTTCCGATCTGGCTGAAATTTTCAAATTTTGATCTATGGCCATGATTGATTCTATCTTGGATTCGGATCGACCAGAAATTGACCGATGGCTCAGATCTAGCCGTTCTCTGGAATGGACGGCTCCTATTAATCCGATGCTTGATCCTTTTGATCTGGATCCAATCCTGACTCAAGTCTGACTCATTTTGATCTAGGTTCATGATCAATTGAAGCCTACAAAATAATATTCAAATTTAGTGCCAAAAATATCCCAAATATACAAAGATTTGAATTAAAAGCCAAAATGAAGGGAATACATGAAACCTAATAAAATTGCAAACTTAAGCATATAAAATGTGGATCAAACATGGATTTTAGAGACGCAAATAATCAACAAAATGATGGTTATCAACTACACCCAGTATCAAGTACCCAGGTGTCCGAGGAAATAGAATGACATTCAATAACGAAGATACATGAAGAGGATGGGGCATCGGATGCCTTCTTCTTCAAGGACTCAAGATAAACCTTGCAGTTTCTTCGCCAGTGGCCCTCCTTGCCGCAGTGAAGGCAAGTGCCTTTTGGTGCCTTTTCAATCTTTTTGGCCTTTTTCTTCCTTCCCTTATTTTGTTCTTTGGGCTTCCTCTTAGAGCCTTTCTTTGAGGAACCAACTAACAGTACCGTCTTCTGATCCTGCTTTACAGAAGGCTCTACGGTCTTCAGCAGGTTAAGCAACTCAAGAATGGTAGTCTCCAGTTTGTTCATCCGATAGTTCATCACAAACTGTGAATAACTCTTGGGAAAACAATGCAGAATTAAGTCAATACTTAGTTCGTGATCCATTGCAAATCCGAGTGTGCCTAGTCGCTCAATGTACCCCAACATCTTCAACACAAACTGTGAAACAGAAGTGCCTTCCTGCATCTTAGAGGTGAAGAGGAGTCTGGAGACCTCAAACCTTTCGGATCTCGCCTGCTCGTCAAACAGCTCATGAAGATGGAAGATGATGGTATGAGCATCCATATGCTCATGCTGCTTTTGTAGCTCAGGTACCATAGCGGCCAGTATGATGCAACTCGCAAGTTTAGAATCGGCTACATGTTTCTGATAGGCCACTAATTGGTCTGGAGTTGCATCTTCAGGAGGATGGTTAGGAAGTTGTTCTTCAAGGACATAAGCAAGCTTTTCTGCCTTGAGGACTATCCTCAGGTTTCGAAGCCAGACCATGAAGTTTGGCCCAGTCAGCTTATTGGTTTCCAAAATGGAACGCAAATTCAGAGAAGACATGATCATGTGATTATCCTAGAAATACAAATTGAGGTTATGTGATGAGAATGATAAAAATGCATCAATATACATTAATTAAATCCTATTTATTTTTCGAATTGAATAACCCTTTTTATCAATTCGGGAGATCATAGGAACATCTCCAAATAGGTTGATATCCAACCATAGATAAGAACAACCATGGCTAGAGTCTATCAAGTTATTCTTAGCTATGAAGGTAGGTAATTGTAACGCCCATCTTTTTTTTCCACACCTTACGGTGAGACGAGAGACGGTGTTACGCTAACATACATATAGGCACATGAACATCGTAATGCAGCGGAATAATTTAAAACTTTTATACATACATGAACCTAACACTTGAATGTTGTAGACATGTCTTATACTATCATTCCTAAACATAACGACATGGTAACTTAGCATGTTAACATCATACATAACATCATGATATAAAAATCACATAAAGCAGTCATAAGCATCATAGGTAGTAAGTTATTCTTCAAGCATAACTATCATAAGTATAGCATGAAACTTAAGAAGACAGTGCAAAACATAAGCATGAGACAAAGTATAAATATGAGAATCTTTTTCGCTTTTTTTTTCTTGCCATGTCACTACCACACACATACTTTTGCCCCTCCTACCGCTTCCCTTAATATCCTCTTGCTTGATCTGTGGTATAAGACAATAAAACTATAAGCACATAGGCTTAGTAAGACCCTTCCCTACTCACTAAAACCATACGTCACATAAAATATAAGCATAGGAACATTTAACATGACATGATTCTTAACATAAAACGTAAGCGTATGAAACATTTAACATAGCATGATTCTTAGCATAAAACATAAACATAATAAACATTCGACATGTCATCGTTCTTAATCATATAACATAAACATAATGAACATTTAACATGACATGGTTCATAATCATAAAACATGAACATAATAAACATGGTTCTTAATCATAAAACATAAACATAATAAAGATTTATTAACTTGGATGCATAACATGAAGGGATGCATGAGTCAAATGCATATAACATATGGATGCTTATTTGAAAATCATACTTAAAAATACTTAAATATAATCATCACATCATGGGGGCTCTGGCTTGTACCACATACATACATCATATGCGTGCATCACTAAGTAAATACAAGGTAGCTAATCTCGACCTACTAGGGTAAGGACAGCTACGGTAGTCCCAGAACCGTGGGCAGCTTCTTCGGTAGTCCAGAACCGTGGACTGCTTCATCGGTAGTCCAAAACCGTGGACAGCTTCATCGGTAGTCCAGAACCGTGGACCTTACTTAGGTCCGGTACAAGCCCATTCATAAAGTAAAATAGTTTCACATGCTTCTTTATTCATAGAACATACATGGCATAATTAAAGACATAAACAGGATCCTATTACATGGGGCATGGTATAAAGCATACTTAACATTTCATCATTCATACTTAATGCATAACATCATCATTATGCCTTAAAGGCATGAACATTATCTTCATTCATCATTTTCATTGCATATCATCATTATGCCTAGAAGGCATGAACCTTATCTTCATTCACCATTTTCATTCATAAGACATGACATACATACATAATTATGTCCTGAGGTATAAACACCATCTTAGTTCATAAAGCTTACATGATCACGGTACCTCAGGTAAACATGCATTACATACATGGTACATATCACATATCATACACGATCATGATATCTATCATAAAACATGCATGGGTAAGATCCATATGAACATGATACATACTATCTAGGTTCATAACATTCAACATAAACATGAATAAGTTTACATAACTATCTTATACATATGTGCAAAGTGTTTATCTTAATGCATGCATACTTCTACCTACCTCACGACACATGTGTTCATAACATATGATGGAAGGCATTCATAAATAAATCCTACTAGAACATAATACATAACATAACATACAGGGTCATAATGCATGACATATAAACTTAGGGTTTGGACATTACCAAAAACCATACAACATCCTTGAACCTATTCACATACAATGCATACACTACCATAGGAAGCCATTAGAACCCTTGATTGGAGTTAACCCTAACTCCTAGCCCTACATCTTGGTCTTGGCCAAAACCTATAAGGTCACAAGCACATGGGAGAATTCATAAAACTCCCAATTAACATCTAATACCATATGTTGGGATCTTTGCCCTAGCTAGAGGGGGGGTGAATAGCAATTTGGCGTTTTCTTTCACCTACGTTGTTAGTTGCACAGCGGAAATACAAATAAAAACTAAACTAACAACTACACAATACTAACAAACCAGATTTACGTGGTTCGGAGATGAAGCTCCTACTCCACGACAGTCCGTGAGGTGGACAATCCCTTGATCCTTCGGCGGATCGCTCCCCGGATTCCCTCCGGCTATCACGTGTCGCTCCTTGTGGGTGGAGAAACCTCTCCACAATCTCTGGACACAACCTGAGCACACAAGACTACTAACTTGCCCTATCCAAGCAAGTTTCGTCAAAAACCCTAGCCCCAAAGCGAGCTCCTTTAAATAGGACTCGGGGCTGAAACCCGCGCTCCAGTCGACTGCTCACTTACCAGTCGACTGGTAGGCTCCAACGGCTACAAAATAGCCTCAGCCGCCTTCGCAACGGTCGACTTCCAGTCGACTGGTACAGGACCAGTCGACTGGGTCCAGTCGACTGGAACCACCTTCAGTCGACTGGCAGTCGACTGGTCGACCCTCCCTGGGTCGACCCGATTCTCTGTTTGGTCAGCAGTCGACTGCCCATCCTGGCAGTCGACTGCTCTTCACCCACACGCCTAGGTTACCCTTCCCGAGTACATTTCTCTCCGTACTCGACCCCTAGGACTTCCCAAGTACATTCACACAGCACTCGTACCCTCACAACTCGACTGACTCCTCCTCCGCAGTCTCGACTATTGCCTTCGCGCCCTCTTCATCTTCGACCCTCGTCCCTCGGATGCGCACGCAAGCCTCCAGCTTGCATCCATGCCACCCTTCACGTACGCCTCGAAGTCCGCGCCCATCAGCTCATCGTATCTGCACTCCATGGTCCCTCAGATGCGCACGCCAGCCTCCAGCTAGCTTCCATGCCATCCTTCACCGTACCGAGGCCGTCCAGTCAAGTCCATATGTGTACCTGTACAGTCCTGCACACTCAACATACACATATCAAATACACAGGGTAAACCTAACTTAAACCCTTTGCCCAAACATCAAAACCTATGGTCATACCAGACCATCTTAGAGCCAATTGCTCCAACAATCTCCCCCTTTTTGATGTTTGGCAATCCGTTTAAGTTAGGAAAGCAAGATAGTAGTCAATAGCAAAAACCATGCTAAATGAATGCATATGCCATGCATAAATGGATCCTATCCCAAGGCATCCCACACCTAACCCTCCAAGTTAGGATTTTCTAACACCTAGCCCTCCAGGCTAGGATTTTCCCACCTAACCCTCCAAGTTAGGATTTTCTACCAATCCGGGCTTTTTAAAGCTTCTCCCAAGCTCCCCCTTACCCTGGACTTACAAAGGTTTTTTAAGAACCTCTCCAAGGTTCCCCCTCAAACTCAACTCCCCCTAAAACTAGGGTCTTTAGCAAAGATATATTGGTTTCCCACTTAAACCCAATAGTTCTCCCCCTTTGCCATACATCAAAAAGACACCAACAATATCCCAATCATTGGTTCTTTCAATTCCTCAATGACCCTAGACACAGTGTACTAGACCCCCATACACTTGTTTCTCACCTTTTGAACCCGAACCAGCTGCTGGATACCCAAACCAGCCCTGGGCAGTCGACTGCCCACAGTGGCGGTCGACTGATATTCTGATTTCAGTCTTTTCTGGCCATTTTCAGAAATACACCAGAAATTCCACAAATTTCCAAAAATTCTCAAACTTTGTGGACAACTTTGTGGAACCTATACCTACTTGGGAAAAATACATATACCCATGTGTCTATCACCATTCCCAAGTTTGGCACAAAACCCAAAAGTTTCAAAATGAAAATCAAGGCAATTAGGAGGCAAACTCCCTCTTAACCCATGCCTTCTCCCAATTTTCATTTTTCCCAGGTCAAGTTCTACCCAACTTAACCTCCTAACACCATGTTGAGTTATCCCCACCCAACATTCGAGTTCTTCCCCTTTTTGGACACCATTAATGCTTGCTCCCAAGCAACCTTTCCCTTAGTGCCAAATCGAACTCACAAACACTCTAAAGACTCTAAAGGTGTGCAAGCACACTTGCTAGGATATATCCTATCCTAGAAAATAATGATATCATGTAAATATCAAGTGTGCTTGACTTTTGGTACATATCTAAGTTTCTTAAGGATTTTGCATTAAGTATCAACCTTCAAATTCGTTTCTAATTGCATGTGTTTGTCAAATCTACCCATCATAATTCGACACATGGAATTGTCCTCAATGTTCCCTGTTTAACCTCTAAATCTTAGATACCTAGGAAACCTTATCAATCCTTCTTGATTTCCATAAAATCCAATAAGTTCTTATCAAATCATGGGATAACATTTTATTCAAAGAATATGAAATCAAAACTAAGAACTTTAGTCCTAAACCATATCCCATAACCAAACTTACAATTTTTGATCATTCAAAGGCTATTTTCCACATTTTCTCACTTAGCAGTCGACTGACCAAATGGGCAGTCGACTGCCACCTGACTTCCAGGTTTACAGAAATCCCGGTCGACCTCCTGGTCGACCTCCAGTCGACTGCCACCAGTCGACTGGTATCTGAGCCAGTCGACTGGTGGCTGAATTTCAGCCCTCTTTGGTGAATTTCAGAAATATCGTAGAAATTCTATAAATCTCCAAAAATTCTGAATTTTTGTAGGGAGATTTGTGAAGCCAATGTCTACTTGGGAAAAATATGTTTCCAAATAAATGTACTCCAAATCCCAAGATTGGCACGAAACTCTATTTCTTCTAAAATGTATCAATTAATCCCTTCCCAAAAGTTCTAATTCTCACTTCTCTTCAACTTATCCTTTTATCCTTGATTCAAATACATTCCTATCATTGAAATATATGGTATTCCACCATTAAACCTCAATTTCATCAATTAATTCTCCTTTTTCATCTTTTTCTCCCTAAATTCTCCTTTTGATGTGCCAAACTCTAGGATCAAGACTTATCCAAGTCTTCTAACCCTTTTTGGCACATTTCACTTTACTTCCTAAGGGAGAAACTTTTGAGATCCATTTACCATGAACCCCAAAGGCTCCTAGAGCTCCCCCTTGAGCTTTTAGCCCTAGTCACCTCCCTAGGTGACTCACTCCATGCTAGGCCACACCGATGTGCCACCGATGACTCTTGGCCTACAACTCGGACTCTTCTAACCTTAGACACCTTGTCTTTGGTTAAGCCCTTTTCTTTCCCTTTGGATGACATCCCCTTGTCATCCTTGGACTTACCCTCCTTGTCATATTTATGTGCTTTGCCAGTACATTTCTCTTTGTTGGCCTTGGAGGTCTTAGCTTGGTAGCCCAAACCCGATCTGTCATTGTTAGGTTTTAGGCTACTCAACACTAGGTCTAGACCCTTAGATCCAACCTTGAATCTTTCTAGGGTCTTTTCTAATGTATCAAGCCTTGCCCTCAAGGCTTGATTTTCCCTTACTAAGTTCTTGACCTTAGTGTCCTCATGTCCACCTTGGACATTTATAGACCTACCCTTCCTTCTAGGCATGTGTCTCTCCTTCTTGGGGTTAATGCCTTGATCCTTAGGTGCATAAGTCGTAGGTCTATCATGATGCATGCTTTTTCTAGAATGATGATCTACCTTGTTATTCCTATTCCTATCATTATATCTAAATCCAAAATTATGCACCATTAAACATTGTTCATTAATTTTAGCATTCATGGATGGATGATTTGCATTATTTCTACAATGTAAAGAAGAACTTGAAATTGAATTGCACTTTACCCTAGGGTTAGGGATTACCTCCCTTACCCTTGAAGTTCTCCCTTGATGTGCTTTTTGCTTCTTTCTCTCTTCTTTCTCCCATCTCCTTAGATGCTCCATTTTCTTGAGCTTTCCACTCATTGGACATCTTGTGTGGTAGTGTCCTAGCTCTCCACACGTGAAGCATCTAATTTTCTTCTTCTTAGCTTGAGCCTCTTTATTCCTACAACCCATGTTAGATTTAACCGAAATTGGAATGGGTTTAGATTTTACCTCCCTTTTACCTTTTGGACACTTATCTTTGTAGTGTCCCTTTTCATTGCACCCAAAGCATATGATGTGGCCTTTGTTGCTTGCTTTGGTGGAGGTGGAGACTAGATTGACTACTTCTTCAACCTTGGAAGATGTGGAAGCTTCCTCTTGACCCGGAATTGATGAGGCTCTCTCCTCCCCCTCAATTCTTGAACTTGATGCCTCTTCTTCTTCTCTTGAGGAGGTTGATGATTTTTCACTTAGCTCCTCCTCCTCACTTGAAGAAGTTGACACTTCTTCCTCCTCTTGAGCCATTTGACTTTTCTCCTTTAGCTCTTGGGCTTGTGTAGGATTTTTATGGAATTCTTCTATCTTTTTCCATAATTCATGTGCATTCTTATAATTCCCTACAACACTCAAAAGATTGTTAGGCAAAAGATTTATTAATATACTTATTACCTTCTCATTTGCCTTTGATTGCGCTTGTTGTTCTTGAGTCCAATATCTTGGGCGGAGCTTCTTCCCATGCTTATCTCTTGGAATTTCAAATGATTCTTCAAGCACCATCATGTACTCCCACTCCATCGCGAACCACGTCTCCATTCGTGACTTCCAATACCCGAAGTCTTCATGGTCGTAGGCCGGCGGAGCGTAGATGTTGTCCCCAAGTTTGTCTTCCATCATTCTTCTCCTCTAGCGTGTACTCTCTCGGCGGTTAGTCCGATCAAGAGCAGTCCTTGCTCTGATACCACTTGTTGGGATCTTTGCCCTAGCTAGAGGGGGGGTGAATAGCAATTTGGCGTTTTCTTTCACCTACGTTGTTAGTTGCACAGCGGAAATACAAATAAAAACTAAACTAACAACTACACAATACTAACAAACCAGATTTACGTGGTTCGGAGATGAAGCTCCTACTCCACGACAGTCCGTGAGGTGGACGATCCCTTGATCCTTCGGCGGATCGCTCCCCGGATTCCCTCCGGCTATCACGTGTCGCTCCTTGTGGGTGGAGAAACCTCTCCACAATCTCTGGACACAACCTGAGCACACAAGACTACTAACTTGCCCTATCCAAGCAAGTTTCGTCAAAAACCCTAGCCCCAAAGCGAGCTCCTTTAAATAGGACTCGGGGCTGAAACCCGCGCTCCAGTCGACTGCTCACTTACCAGTCGACTGGTAGGCTCCAACGGCTACAAAATAGCCTCAGCCGCCTTCGCAACGGTCGACTTCCAGTCGACTGGTACAGGACCAGTCGACTGGGTCCAGTCGACTGGAACCACCTTCAGTCGACTGGCAGTCGACTGGTCGACCCTCCCTGGGTCGACCCGATTCTCTGTTTGGTCAGCAGTCGACTGCCCATCCTGGCAGTCAACTGCTCTTCACCCACACGCCTAGGTTACCCTTCCCGAGTACATTTCTCTCCGTACTCGACCCCTAGGACTTCCCAAGTACATTCACACAGCACTCGTACCCTCACAACTCGACTGACTCCTCCTCCGCAGTCTCGACTATTGCCTTCGCGCCCTCTTCATCTTCGGCCCTCGTCCCTCGGATGCGCACGCAAGCCTCCAGCTTGCATCCATGCCACCCTTCACGTACGCCTCGAAGTCCGCGCCCATCAGCTCATCGTATCTGCACTCCATGGTCCCTCAGATGCGCACGCCAGCCTCCAGCTAGCTTCCATGCCATCCTTCACCGTACCGAGGCCGTCCAGTCAAGTCCATATGTGTACCTGTACAGTCCTGCACACTCAACATACACATATCAAATACACAGGGTAAACCTAACTTAAACCCTTTGCCCAAACATCAAAACCTATGGTCATACCAGACCATCTTAGAGCCAATTGCTCCAACACCATATAAACAATACCATAGGAGCCATTAGAACCCATGATTAGAGTTAACCCTAGCTCTTAGCCCTATATTATGCCTTGGCCGAAACTTGCAAGGGCACAAGGGCATGTAAAATTTATACAATTCACCATTAACATCCCTTGTATATTAAGGAACCATAAGGAACATGCTTGGAGAGTTAGATCTAGTCCTAACCATGAACCCATGGTGGTGGCCGAAAGTTACCAAGGGCCTTTGTTGCTTCAAATATTTCCACCACTCACCATACCCTCATTATTTATCTTAAGGAAGCATTAGGAAACATGAATGAGGTTTTAACATCATCCTAACCCTAAAGCCTACCTTGGCCGACAGTTGTAGGAGTCAAGTTCATGGTTTTCCCAACATGGAACCCAACAAAACTTCATATCATAATAAACATCAAGGAAAACCCATTATACCACAAGTGAGGGAGTCTTACTTTGGTTTATCTTGATTATAACCTTGAATAGAGAAGCAAAAAGAGAACCTCCTTAACCTTAGACCACCCCTAGTCCTTGTAGTCTTGTAGGAAGCCCTTGGATCTTGAAGAATAAGTCTTCTTGTGAAGCTTCTCCAAGGGGAAACCCCTTTGTAGGTTTTCGGCTAGAAGGAGGAAGAAGAGGGAGAGAAGGAGCTTTGGTGGAAGAAGAAAATAATAACTTAAGTGATAAGTTGTCTCTTCCCTTCCCCTCTCTTTTATACTAAGTGAAGAGGGGCAAATGAAGGGGCATGGTGCCTCTTCTCATGGTGACCCTTCACTTCCTTAAACCTTAACTAAAATCCTCTTCATTCCCTAATAGCACTCCCTTGCTAGGTGAATTGGTTAGTGCATGCATGGTAATAACTAGGTCCAAGATTCAATCCTTGGTGCATGCACTTCTTTTTATTACTTTTATAATTATTTTTTCCAAGGCCCATATAAGAGCCCACTAAGACTCATGTTAATATTTCTAATTAAAATCTATTTCCATTCTTGATAAAATTTTTACCTAAGGTCCATTAATAGCCATGATATTAGAAGGGCCCATGTAAGGCCCATTATTACTTAGCTTCTTAATCTATATGGAAAATCATGGATAATCATGCTAAGGTTCATACTAGTATCCCTATGCTCCTTGAGACTCTATTTAGGCATGATCAATATTTTTAAAGAAAATATTAAGAAATTTTCTGGGTCGTTACAGTAATTATACAGATTACACATTATACATATGTAACTATCACATTATGCTATCAACTAATTGAATGTTTGCATAAATCATTAGGTTGTTAACTCATTAACAAGTATGCAACAATATACATAGCACCCAACTGCACCTCTCTTTACATCGACCTTGGCTGTGGCACAACAAATCGATGCTCCAAGCTTAAGGCTGACCCATTAATCAAGAAATAATTTTAATATGGTTGGAGCTCATTCAACTGTTTAGTCAGGCTTGGATGTGTCCAACAACCAAAACTAAGGATTGACCTCTGACTCCAACTATATTGATCATAAACTAATTCCATGGTTTGAACATGTTGGGGTTCAAGCCGGGCATGGATGTGTCCATCAACCCAAACGAGAAACAAAACTCCGGTTCTAACCATATTAATGGAAGGTGTAGGCCTTAATATTTTGTAAGGGGGTTTGGGTCTCATCCTTTTCTTTTATGCATATTCATGACATATAATTATGTCATGTTCTAACGATTTTCTTAATAAAGTATGTATGTGACTTAATTTATCAAGTCTCATTAATTGAATTAGGAATCGGATTTCCTAATTCTAATTTCATACTTTATTCAAGGAATTGTTTTGGGAAATAATTTCCTGAATTATCATAATCAATTTCAGATATAATATGTTTAAGACTTTGATTTCTCTAAATCAAATCTTATTAAATTAAGAGACAGATTCTCTTAATTCAACCACATATTATTTTCATGAAAATCTTATTTAAGGAAATATACTCTATAGGAAACAATTTTTCTAATTAATTTTGGAGACAATAATATGTAAGAGCATCACCTCATAAATCAAATAAGGAAATTATCGTTTGAGAATCACCTCAAAAATTTCCAAGATTTGATCACATATTTTATTTATGGAAAATTAATATCAATAACTTAATTTGGATGACTCCCCGAGGCTCAATCCAAATTAAACATTTGACAATTTAAATTCTATTTAGGAAATTTAATTATAACAACTAACTTTAAATTGGACGGCTCCCCAAGGCTCAATCCAAAATAAAGAATTTTGTAAATAATGTAATTTCTAATTATAAATTTAAATGCCAATTAATATTCCCATAATTTGTTTAGATTTTCTTGAAAGAAAGTGCCCAAAATTGTGAGCTTTCCATAAATGAAAAGTTTCCAAAAATAAAAGGTTTTCAGAATAATTGTAAGTGTCTGGTACAAAGAAAACTTACATTTTTCCAAAATTAGAAAATATCCAAAATAGGAAATTTCCAAAATTGGAAAGTTTCCAAAAATGGAAACATTTCACAATTATCATAAAATTTCAGAAACAGAGATATTTCAAAAGTTTATGAAATTTCATGAGGATTTCCAAACTTTGAAATTCCTAAATCAAAAATTTACCATAATTGGAAAGTTTCCATAATTGAAAATTTTTCCAAAATTGAGATCATGATAAAGCTTTCCGCAAAACAATTATATGATTATGTCGAACACAAACCACGGCTCTGATACCACTGTTGGGTCCGGGTGCATGTTGACATGGATGTGGGTTTGTAATTTTAAAATTAATTACATGCAGCGGAAGGTTTAGCATAAATAATTTCTCTAAATCATTTAACCACACATCTAAGTATGCAATTTTATCTTGTGTAGTCATGATCATATATTAAAAATTTTTGCAGAAACATAAACTAGTTTACATATTGTTGGTGTAAGTTGCATCAATGATCTTCTTCTTTAAGTGTTTAATATTTGACAATACACTTAAGTCAGTGATACAATGAACAGGCAAAGGGGAGCAAAGGAGAAGTAAACTAAGTTGAAGAAAAGTGCTAGTTAACCTAGGTATTGAAACCCTAAGACCTGGCGAAGGGCTGCTAGGCACCTAGGGAAGGGCTGCTAGGCATCGACGACCTAGCGAAGGGCTGCTAGGCACCTGGCGAAGGACTGCTAGGGAATGAAGACCTAGCGAAGGGCTGCTAGGCACCTGGCGAAGGACTGCTAGGGAATGAAGACCTGGCGAAGGACTGCTAGGCACCTGGTGAAGGACTGCTAGGGAATGAAGTCTTGGTCCAAAGGACTGAGAAACTTAGCTGAGCGATGACTAAGGACAGGAGTAGAGACGGGTCAGGGTTTGGGCGTCTCGAGGTCCGGAAGTATCGAAAACTTAGCAAAAGTCCACCCGAAGGACTGGGTGGCAACTGTCTCCTGAAAGGAGTAGGTGAAAGGCAAGTTCTCAGGGATGGAAACTTATGCCCATTCGACCTAGGGTTTCATGGAAATCCGAAGTCCGAACCAAGTCCTTAAGGCTAATATTATATGCATATGTGCTTTGTATTTGTGTATCTTGCAGGTACTAAGATTGGAAGACAAAGCAGGAGGCTGGAAGCCCTGAAGCAGGGCGCCCCCATCAGTGGGGGCGCTCCCATGCATCCAGGGCACCCCCATTGATGGGGCGCCCAAGCTAAAGAAGAAAAAGGCAGTGTTAGTGAAGAAGGCAGAATAGGCTCCAAGCGGGGCGCCCGGGAGGTCCGGGGCGCCAGGGAGGTCCGGGGCGCCAGGGAGGTCCGGGGCGCCCGGGTTCAAAGCTGTTTTGCAGTTTCGAGTTCGAAACATAGATAAGCCCTCATGAGGGCGCTCGGGAGGTCCGGGGCACCCTGGTCAAAGGTTTTATCAACTGCAGCGAGGTCGATGCGGGGATAAGGTTTGACCGGGTTTATCGGGGCGCCTCGACGTCCAGGGCGCTCCCAGGAGTGCTATAAAAGGGGCTTCGACCCCTCTGCTTCAAGAACAACTGCTGTAAGCCATTCTGATCATTTTGACTGATGACAACACGCTAAAGATGAGGCTCTACGACCGGGAGGCTCCAGGAGGAAGTGCGCGGCACTTCGGAGGTCCAGATCAGCCGAGCTTCAACTTTGTTTTGTTCGGTTTGCATTTAATATTCTGTACTTAATTTGTTATACTTTTGATTGTACTGTTACACTGTAAGACGGGTTTTCTCCGCCTCCAGAAATTCTGGAAAGGAGACCAATAGTGGACTCACGCCGAGTACATAGGCCTTGGAGGTACTGACCCTGGGGGGTTGGGATCCATGTAAATAAATCCCGCTGTGTCCCTGTCTTGCTTTTATTTTTATTTACTGTTCCGCTGCACTAACGCTCTGAGTAGATCTAAAGTTTTACGTAGTTTTCATGACAAGAATTTCACGGTCGATATTCACCCCCCCCTCTATCGACGGCACCGGTCCTACAATTGGTATCAGAGCGAGGTTGCTCTTCATCGGACTAACCGCCGACGGAGCAACGACGCCACGAGTTGTGGGGGATTCCAGGGTGAATCAGGTATATTTTATTTAAATGTCGGTTTTTAAATTTCATATCACGTGCTTCACATGCAGGGTGAGAGGGCACTATAAAAATCAGTGCCCTACTCGTAAGACTCGGTTTACACCACCAGCGGCAAAGGGGGCACCAGCACCAGGAGTCTGGAAAAACAAAGATCACGTACGATGCTTCAAATGCGAGAAGTACGGACACTACAAAAACAAGTGTCCGGCGAAGGTACGTAAGATTTATGTTCCAAAGATATTACAAATTCCTGCACTGCCTTGTGATAATTTAGTTAATATTTTTGATAAATTAGATTTACTGCATAGTAAAATTAATATTTTGCATGACAAATTAGAAAATACAGATATGACTAAAATATCAAAAATTAATTATTTAATTCAGAACATTAATTCAGTAATTTCTAAAATAAATTATCATAACTTTAATACTGATAATGTTAATCCTAATAATTTTATTTCTGATAATTTTAAACATAATTCTAATTCAGATAAATTTAATCCTAAGGATAAATCTAAATTCAAAAATCGTAAGGATAAATCTGAATTCAAAAGTCTTAAGGATAATTCTAAATTTGAAAATCCTTTAGATAAGTATGAATTCAAATTTGAAAATCCGTTGTATAACTCTGAATTCGAATCTAAAAATTCTAAAGATAACTCTAAAGTTAGTAGAATTAATCCAGAAATTAATCCTGAAAATCTTAAGGATAATCTAGAAATTAATTCTAAAAATCTTAAGGATAATCCAGAAATTAATTCTGAAAATCTTAAAGATAATCAAGAGATTAATGTTGAATTTTTTGAAAATATTGAACATGTATCTGTGGATAATTCAGAGGATAATATTGAAGATGAAATTCTCCTAGATAATAACTTAATTATAGATAACCTTGAAAATTATTACAAAACCTTAACTAGTGGCCCAAATTACTCCTCCTACTTTGAGGATACTAAAAGATATAATTTTGAGGATGAGGAGGATATGGATCTATCTAAGATCAAGGCCATAGTCAATAAAAATTACAAAAATTCAAATAAATCAAAATTATTAGAAAACCCTGAAAAGATAGATAAAGATGAAGAAGAAATTTTCGAAATAATGAAAATCATGATGTTAAATCCACAATTATTAATTAATCATTTCAACCTTAATTATTCAAATTCATACTAAATTAAATTCAAATTAAAAAAAATCCAAATTAAATTAAATTCAAATTAAATTAAATTCAAATTAAATTAAATTCAAATTAAATTAAATTCAAATTAAATTAAAATCAAATTAAATTCAAATTCAAATTAAATTAAATTCAAATTAAATTAAATTCAAATTTAATTAAACTCAAATTAAATTCAAATTGAAAAATAAATTAAATTCAAATTAAATTCATATTCAAAAATAAATTAAATTCAAATTTAATTCAAATTTAAATTAAATTAAATTCAAATTAAATTAAATTCAAATTTAATTAAATTCAAGTTAAATTAAATTCAAATTAAATTAAATTAAATTCAAATTAAATTAAATACAAATTAAATTAAATTCATATTTAATTAAATTCAAATTAAATTATTTCAAATTAAATCTTAATTAATTCAACTTAATTCAAATTAAATCTTAATTAATTTAACTTAAATTATTCCAAATAAATTAAATATTAATTAATTCAAACTTAAAATTAATTCAATTAAATCCTAATCAATTCAAACTTAAATTAATTCAACATCAATTAATTTCTAATTAATTCAACTTCAATTAATTCTTAATTAACCTGAATCCAACTAAAATCTTAAATAACTTAAACTCAAACTGAAATAAAATTTACCCAAAATGTAACAATTAAAATTAATAACATTAAATATGTCAAAGTGGGTTGGCATATTCGCGGGTTCACCGACATGTATAAAATTGTGAATTTGATACATTTTTAGAAACTTAAATAAAATGATTTGAATTGTTTGACTCATGCATAATTGTCATACCATGCATTTGCTACTTCTTTTAAATATATGGCATGTCATTCATATCTAAATTTTATGCATATATTAGAACGGCTATAGGAAAAAGAATAATTAAAACTTGATCAACCTAGTATTGGGTGGCGGTGACATGATAGTACGTTAGGGAAGCCTCTTCTAATAAGGTCAAGTGTACACTACTTGGTCTCCTTAGACTGGTGAAACTAGCCGAAGCTACCGATCCAAGATCCAAACTAGTTAGACCAGAATTTTTCAAAAAGTAATTTTGAAAATGAAATTTTATTAAAAGGCTTTGTCAAGGAAAGGGTTGATAATCCAATAAGGCTACGGCCAAAGAAGGTCTAGTGCCTCGCCAAGACCTGGAAGCCAATTTTTGAAATACAAATTCAAGTTACTTCTTGTCAAATTCAAATCTAACACAAGCTTCAATTAAATCTTAGAGTTAATAATCAATTAAGAAAAATGATTCAAGCATCTCACAATACACCTATAAGGCAACCATGCTTGTTGTATTGATACATCTAAAATGGGTGAGATGTTAAGGACTAATGAATTGAAAAATATTTTTCAAAATTATTTTTCAAAATTGTTAAAATATTTTTCTAAAAATATATTTTCAAAATAGTGCTTCAACATAATAATGTTTTTATGGAATTCATGCTTGTCTTATTGATTATACATATTATACATTTTTCAAAAGTATATCTTTTCGAAAATTGTTTGACTCACTCAATTAGACACAAGTCTCTTAGGACAACACTAAAGTTCCTTAAGGCACTTAGACAGAGTCAAACGATGTTGGGTACAGGGGGAGTGGTTTATTCTTTTTCAAAAATTGTCCTTGAAAAACCACTGTCTTTTAAAACGGTTTTCGAAAACTGAGCTTTAAACACTATTACTTATGTTTTTTTTTAAAACTATGTCGGATAAATTACCTTAATTTCAAAATACATTCCAAGAGTGTGCTTTGTCTTGCTTGATTTTGATAAACTCTAATGACACAGAGGAAGGTCCACTTCATAATCTACAAGGACTCCTAGGATGTGTCAGATTTAGGGGGAGTTTGGATCAAACTTCTGAAAAAGTTTTTGTGTAATTAGTTGTTTTGAAATTATTAGATAATTTCTTTGATTTGAATCAAACCTTAAGACTCAGAGGAAGAGTACTTGTGGTCAACAAGCTTCTCAGGACTGGGTCAAGTTTAGGGGGAGGTCAAATTAAAAGAATTATTGAATATTTCAAATGTTTTCATGCGCGGTATTTTCAAATCATGCTAAAAACATAAGTATTCTTTCGAAATACTATCATTTCTTAAAAAAATACTGTTATTTTCAAAAATTCATCTGGTTTTTGATTAATTTGAAATAATGTTTATCTTGAGTTTGGAAAATCTTCCAGACACTTAGGAAAATGTCCCTATAGTCAACAAGGTTTCCTATGATTGTGTCAGACTGGAAGATAAACCAAATCAAGTATTATGATTTCAAAAAGTTATACATTTTTCAAAATGTACTTACATCCTATTATTCTATTTTTCAGAAGTTGTGTGACTTATGAAATTATTTTTATATTTACTTGAGTTTGTAAATTTTCCAGGACACTTAGGAAAATGTCCTTGTAGTTAACAAGGTTTCCTAGGATTGTGTCAGACTGGAAGAGAAACCTAGTCAAGTAAAATATTATGTTTTCAAAATGCATAATACTTTTCAAAAATTACCTATATTTTTCAAAGCCTCATCTTTTTCAAAAATTAGTTAGTACTTGTAAAATATGTATAATAGTTTTCAGAAAAACTTATACTTTTCAAAATAACTTTCCAAAAGGCATCAGATCTTTCAAAGTACTTGCACCTTTCAAAACTCACAGAATTCTGCCAAAAACACGGTATTGTTTAAGTTTTCTAAGATCAAAATACATAAATACTGAGTTTTATGCTATGCCTTCAAAAATTTATTACTAAGTATTTTCAAAAAGAACAAAATATTCTCACTGTTGGTGCAAGTATTTCTGGTGATTTTTTTTTGATATATGACAAAGGGGGAGAGGTGTGCTTAAGTTAGAAAAATTTTTTGATTCTTACCAAAGGACCATTTGATCAAAATATTTTTCAAAATGGGACATTTATGCACATTCATGACATATAATTATATTATGTTCTAACGATTTCCTTAATAAAGTATGTATGTGACTTAATTTATCAAGTCTCATTAATTGAATTAGAAACTGGATTTCCTAATTCTAATTTCATACTTTATTCAAGGAATTGTTTTGGGAAACAATTTCCTGAATTATCATAATCAATTTTGGAAATAATATGTTTATGACTTTGATTTCTCTAAATCAAATCTTATTAAATAAGAGACAGATTCCCTTAATTCAACCACATATTATTTTCATGAAAATCATATTTAAGGAAATATACTCTATAGGAAACAATTTTCCTAATTAATTTTGGAGACAATAATATGTAAGAGCATCACCTCATAAATCAAATAAGAAAATTATCGTTTGAGAATCACCTCAAAAATTTCCAAGATTTGATCACATATTTTATTTATGGAAAATTAATATCAATAACTTAATTTAGATGGCTCCCCGAGGCTCAATCCAAATTAAACATTTGATAATTTAAATTCAATTTAGGAAATTTAATTATAACAACTAACTTTAAATTGGACGGGTCTCCAAGGCTCAATCGAAAATAAAGAATTTAGTAAATAATTTAATTTCCAATTATAAATTTAAATGCCAATTAATATTCCTATAATTTGTCTAGACATTCTTGAAAGAAAGTGCCCAAAATTACGAGCTTTCTATAAATGGAAAGTTTCCAAAAATAAAAGGTTTTCAGAATAATTGTAAGTATCTGGTACAAAGAAAACTTACGTTTTTCCAAAATTGAAAAATTTTCAAAATAGGAAATTTCCAAAATTGGAAGTTTTCCAAAATGGAAAGTTTTCACAATTATCATAAAATTTCAGAAACAGAGATATTTCAAAAGTTTACGAAATTTCATTAGGATTTCTAAACTTTGAAATTCGTAAATCAAAAATTTACCATAATTGGAAAGTTTCCATAATTGAAAATTATTCCAAAATTGAAATCATGATAAAGCTTTCCGCAAAATAATTATATGATTATGTCGAACACAAACCTCGGCTCTGTTACCACTGTTGGGTCCAGGTGCATGTTGACATAGATGGGGGTTCGTAATTTTAAAATTAATTACGTGCAGCGGAAGGTTTAGCATAAATAATTTCTCTAAATCATTTAACCACACAACTAAGCATGCAATTTTATCTTGTGTAGACATGATCATATATTAAAAATTTTTGCAGAAACGTAAACTAATTTACATATTGTTGGTGCAAGTTACATCAATGATCTTCTTCTTTAAGTGTTTAATATTTGACAATACACTTAAGTCAGTGATATAATGAATAGACAAAGGGGAGCAAAGGAGAAGTAAACTAAGTTGAAGAAAAGTCCTAGTTAACCTAGGTATCGAAACCCTAAGACCTGGCGAAGATATGCTAGGCACCTAGCGAAGGGCTGCTAGGCATCGAAGACCTAGCGAAGGGCTGCTAGGCACCTGGCGAAGGACTGCTAGGGAATGAAGACCTAGCGAAGGGCTGCTAGGCACCTGGCGAAGGACTGCTAGGGAATGAAGACCTGGCGAAGGACTGCTAGGGAATGAAGACCTGGCGAAGGACTGCTAGGGAATGAAGTCTTGGTCTAAAGGACTGAGCAACTTAGCTGAGCGATGACTAAGGACAGGAGTAGAGACGGGTCAGGGTTTGGGCGTCTCGAGGTCTGGAAGTATCGAAAGCTAAGCAAAAGTCCACCCGAAGAACTGGTTGGCAACCGTCTCCTGAAAGGAGTAGGTGAAAGGCGAGTTCTCGGGGAGTGTCGGTTCGACCTAGGGTTTCATGGAAATCCGAAGTCCGAACCATGTTCTTAAGGCTAATATTATATGCATATGTGCTTTGTGTTTGTGTATCTTGCAGGTACTAAGATTGGAAGACAAAGCAGGAGGCTGGAAGCCCTGAAGCAGGGAGCCCCTATCAGTGGGGGTTCCCCCATGCATCCAGGGCACCCCCATTGATGGGGGTGCCCAAGCTAAAGAAGAAAAAGGCAGTGTTAGTGAAGAAGGCAGAATAGGCTCCAAGCGGGGCGCCCAGGAGGTCCGGGGCACCCGGGTTCAAAGCTGTTTTTGCAGTTTTGAGTCTGAAACATAGATAAGCCCTCATGAGGGTGCTCGGGAGGTCCGAGGCACCCTGGTCAAAGGTTTTATCAACTGCAGCGAGGTCGACGCGGGGATAAGGTTTGACCGGGTTTATCGGGGCGCCCCCGACGTCCAGGGCACCCCCAGGAGTGCTATAAAAGGGGCTTCGACCCCTCTGCATCAAGAACAACTGCTGTAAGCCATTCTAATCATTTTAACCGACGACAATGCACTAAGGATGAGGCTCTACGACCGGGAGGCTCCAGGAGGAAGTGTGCGGCACTTCGGAGGTCCAGATCGGTCGATCTTCAACTTTGTTTTGTTCGGTTTGCATTTAATATTCTGTACTTAATTTGTTATACTTTTGATTGTACTGTTACACTGTAAGATGGGTTTTCTCCGCCTCCAGAAATTTCAGAAAGGAGACCAATAGTGGACTCACGCCGAATACATAGGCCTTGGACGTACTGACCCTGGGGGGTTGGGAACCAAGTAAATAAATCCCGCTGTGTCCCTGTCTTGCTTTTATTTTTATTTACTGTTCCGCTGCACTAACGCTCTGAGTAGATCGAAAATTTTACGAAGTTTTCATGACAAGATTTTCACGACCGATATTCACCCCCCCCTCTATGGATGGCACCGGTCCTACACATATTACCTCACATAACTCGAAGGAAGGGACGAGATCCAACCGTATGCATCCCTTGGAAGCTCCGCCTCTATTCGCGTCCACGCCGAGTATCTTCGGGATGACTTCGCAAAGCCACGAGTTTCATGTTCTCGAGAACTACTAGATTCTCCGAGAACGCGACGAGAAAAACCAAGAGAGAAGTCGGAAGACTCACCACAAAAGGATGGCCGACTGGTGCTCCTTCTTGCGGCTGGTTGGCGCACGGCAAGAAGGGGAGAAGAGAAGGCGAGAAAGAGAGGGAGAGAGCCTATGCCTTCATCTCTATGATTCACACCCAAGCCTTGCCTTGGGTCCTTTATATAGTGGCCTCTCAACCATCAAGCCTCTTAAATATGGAATAACTTATTCCATCATGCCAAGTTTGATTTTATATCATGGTTAAAATCATATTTTAATTCATGATAAAAATCTTCTCTCCTATGGAATAAATTTCCTTATCATGGTAAATCAATCCATGATTGATTTTAATAAAAAAATAAACCAATCTATGGTTCATTTTAATTTCCATGAAAAATAAACCAAACCTTGGTTTATTATATAAAAATTTATATCATCCATAATTTTATAAAACAAACCACACTTGGTTTATTTTATAAATTGAACCAAAAACTTGGTTCTCTCCCTTTGTTGTGGCCGGCCAAGCAAAGAGGATGGAGGCCCTCTTTGGCTGGCCCATCCAAGCCAAGCCCCAATGAATTAAAATTATTTAATTCATCTATTAAGTCTTCAAAAGACATAGCCATTTTACGCTTCCGATGCGTCTCTGAAAAATTCAGATTCGACTTATCATTTGGCTCAACCAAACTTAATCTCTCTTGATTGGAAATTCCAATTTTTTACTCGTTTTAAATTCCTCGGATTACTCGTAGTGCGTGTGACTAAATAGGCTTTCGATTTATGTTGGTCGTCTATAATTAATCAAATAATTATAGAACGATCATGAGTGACACATAGTAGTACATCATGATTCCCAATTAATCGAAAGATCAACGGTTGACCTCAGAAACAATTCTGAAACCCTTCAGCAGCTATAATGAATCGTGCCCCATTCCCTTCACCATCTTATACCCACTTGGTTCAGGACATGGTCTATGTGTGTCAGTCCCCACTAGGCTGACTACGTCACACCTATCCCAAGTAACGTGTTCTCGTCCTACGGATTCTAATTACTCTCATGTTTTTAAGAGATTCATACTCTAAACATGTCATACTCAGGCCAGAGGCTTCGAGTAACAATCCGACAATAGGCCTTGGGTATACATCTCCTCGCAAGGAGTGGTGAATCCTTTGTAGGCTGTTCAAACATCTTCGGGCACTTCGGCTTATACCCAATCATCCTGGGTCCACACCTCCTTGGAGATGCTTGCTTAAGATGTCAAAGTATAAGTCTCCATGACCAAGATGACTTGAACACCGCAAGTCAAAGGAACATCGCACTTAAGCTGCAGTAAAAACTTCGCTGACATATCTATATGTAGACTATCATATGAAGTTTTACAGCCAGTAACTCTAATGAACTAGTTCCCTTAACTAGCATTCATGTTTATCTCCGGACATCTCAATGTCACCAGCCTGTGAGAATCAGTTGATTAGAGAATAACCCATGCTAGTCTCAACAGAATTTATAGTGTCCGTATTTATCAATTCATCGACTAAGGACAATTTCATTACTTCACAATTGCATATGTAGAGATAATCACTAGTTGTGAATTCATCACAAATTCTCTCATGCTGTGAATTGTATTGCGGGCATTCAGTAAATGAGTTTAAGATCTCAATCAAATACACAAACATGTATACTCAAATAGTGAATATTCATTTATTAAAATAAATGATTACAATCATAAGGTGATTGCCTTAGGACACTTCTCTCATATCACTAACATAATCGTCTTTTTGCTTCTTCTCCACTTCTCAGCTTAACCTGCTTACCATCCCAGGTCACCAAATGCTCTGTAGCTCACCAGCTGCTCACCTACAATGACCCAACTATCCCTGACCTCCTCTGGACTCACTGAGCCTTCTCCAGTCGAGCCCCAGTCCCAGGTCATCAGCTTCTCATCCGTTGCAGCGTGCGCCAGAAGACGTTATTTCCTACAGTCGAGAAACAGCCAAACCTGCTGTAGCAAAAGCCTCCGTTTGACTCCCCCTGAGTAAACCTGAGTTTCCTATACACTTAGCAGCTCATTAGACTAGTAAATCAGCAAAGGATCAAGTATCAGAATGCATCAGTAGTGTATTAGTAGAAATTAGAATGCGATCAGAACTCTGACAGTATTTTTGAATTAAAGCTGTCAGCTACTGATCGCTCACCAGACCGATCAGAGTGACTCCTGATCGGTCACCCAGACCGATCAGGATGGGTTCAGACCGATTAGGATCCAGCCTGATCGGTCCCCAGTGAGAAACTCGAAATCGCGACTTCTCTGGGATCGATCACCAGACCGATCCCAAGTCGTGGATTGGTCACCAGACCCATCCACCTCTTCTCAGAGTGATTATCCAGATTCGCACTCCAAAACTCCTTATCAGTCCCCAGACCAATCAGGGTGTGGCCTGATCGGACTGGTGATCGATCTGGCCACACCCTGACCGATCAGGCTCCAGCCTGATCGGTTGTAGTGAGAAGCTCACGATTCCTGAGATTCCTGGGTCGTTCACTAAAACGATCTGAATAATATCCCTGATCGGTCACCAGACCGATCAGGAGCTGAGCAGTAAGGTTCCCAAAGTCACTATATGCTCCCCGATCGGTCACCAGACCGATCAGGAGTCGAACAGTAGGTTTGCCAAAGTCACTGTATGCTCCCTGAGCGGTCACCAGACCGATCAGACATAGCAGGATCGGTCACCACACCGATCCACGAGGGAACTCTATGCCAACTTCCCTGATTGGTCACCAAACCAATCCAGGCAAGGCCAAACCCACTCTAAGTCAAGAGAACTGGCTCCCAGCCTCCCCTGACTCGTGCTCAGTCCCTCGGACCAAGACTCCGTGCCCAGTTTCACTCACAGGGAGTTCAACCTAGCCCTCCAAGCTAGGACCTGGCTTCACTCACCAGGATTTCAACCTATCCCTCTAAGCTAGGACCTGGCCCTCCAAGACAGGCTTTCATCAACCTAGCCCTCCAAGCTAAGACCTGGCCATCCAAGCCAGGGTTTCATCAACCTAGCCCTCCAGGCTAGGACCTGGCCCTCCAAGCCAGAGTTTCATCAACCTAGCCCTCCAAGCTAGGACCTGGCCCTCCAAGCCAGGCTTTCATCCAACCTAGCTTCCCAAGCTAGGGCCTGACCCTCCAAGCCAAGGTTTCATCCAACCTAGCTTCTCAAGCTAGGACCTGACCCTCCAAGCCAGGATTTCAACCAACCTAGCCCTCCAAGCTAGGATTTCATCCACTCTGTGCCCAGTCCCCGACCAGGACTTAATCCCAATCATCTCATCAACCTAAACTAAAATCGGTGTCAACACCAAAACAATAATCAGGGTCAGACTGCATCAACAGTTTGGGCCAAATCAGAGATCATCCAGCTGTTGGATCAAGCTCAAGAGGGTATAAGCCGTCCATTCAAAGATCAGGGTAATCTGAGCCATCCGTTGCAGATCTAAAAGATCCAAACTACTGAGAGGACGATCCTGACCATTGATGGAGATCAGGAGTGTTTGGGCTTGATCTGACTTGATCTGACCGTTGGCTGAGGCCAGGATGATCATAGTCGTTCATTGCTAACTAATAAAATAAAACTCCTCTCCCAAGATCGGGTTGTCATCGCCAGATCATGAGTCTTCTTTGTTCTTCATCAGTTCTTCATCGATTTCTTTGTTGTTTTCTTCTCCGATCGCGCAGCCAACACCAGATTTGTTTGTTTGCAAGATTTCAGATCATTGAGGTAGTTTTCTTGTTTAGTTTGCTAATCCAAATCTCGCAGCTAAAGGAGCTCGGTGAGGGTTTTGCCAGAGCCCTGTTTTCACTGATCGATCCATTGTCGATCGCTGGATCTCCTCGTCCAGAGCAGTTGAAGCGTTGACAGGGGTTCTTGAAAGCGTTTTGATGGTTTCTGAGTTCGATCACCATCCAGCCAATTGAGAAGGAAGAGTTCGGGGACAGTTTTCAGCTACTGATCGTTCACCGCGATCGGACAGAGGCATCTCTGATCGGTCTCGTGACCGATCAGAAGAAGACCTGATCGGTCCCGTGACCGATCAGGAAGAGCAATTCATTACGAACTGATCAAAGGAGGTTTACTTCATTGGTTTTTCAGTTCAGAGGGTTTCTAGCTCATCCTTTGTGTGACGGCAAGGGGAAGTCTTGACAATGAACTTGTTTGGTGTTCAAATTAGGATAATTTTAGTTTCAAGCACTTAATTCTCCAAGTTGTTCTAGTTTGATTTCATTACACTTCAAGTCAATGTTCTTAAACAATGTTTTGATCTAGTTTTCATTATCTTGCAAATTAGTCTTCTGCAATTAATTCCCTGCATTCAAGTTTAGTTCTTGAGTTTCAATTCAATAGTTTGAAATCGAATTGCTTAGTTTTTCCAATAGGTTAAGAGTAGTTCTTACAATTTCCTAATTCGTTCCATGCTTTAGCTAAGTTCATTCTATTTCATATAGTCATTTCCTTATTGCAAAAACCCCCATTTTATTAGAAAACCCAAATCATCAAACGACAACAATTTCAAGCTTGAATTAAACATCCTTAATTATCCTTGGAAAAATACGACTTGAGACCCCTATACTACATTTTATTTTGTGAGCTAAGGGTTTTCAACTTATAAATATCTAAATTTGAGACTCATTCATGACACTAGTAATTGGGTCCATCAAATTTTTGGCGGCTTTGCTAGGGAAAACACTAGTTGAGTTTGTTTAATTTAAGCTTGTGTGCTTATTTTCATATTCATTGATTCTATTTCATTCGTTTTATCTTTCTATATACATTTGCTACCATTTTTGTTTGGTTTATGACCAGGACTATAGGTGATGATATTGTGGAGTTGATCTTAAGATAGAGAGAACATTCAGAGTTAGGAGAAATCAAGGAAGAGTTTCAGAAGCTACTGAAAAATATTCCTACTCATTTAAGCAATCTATGGCAGAACATCAGTAGTTTCAGAATTTTCAGCAGCATTTTCAGAATTTTCAGCAACCCTATTTACAATCTCAGAATTTTCAGCAAGATAATCAGTCTTTTCAACCATTCCAACAGCCTTATCAATATTTTCAGCAAGCAAATTAGCAATTTCAAATTTTCCAATATCATAATCAGAGTGGTTTTCAACCTTCACAGCAATATTGTCAACCAAACGATCAAAATTTTCAATTTCAAAATCAAAATTTTCAGCCCCAACAATTTCAGCCTTTCAATCAGAATTTTCAGCCTCATGATCAGAATTTTCAGAACCATAATTTCCAGCAACTTCAACCTTGTTATCAAGCCAATATCCAGCAATGTCAACATCCCAATTATTCATTTAATCAGCCCCAACAATTTCATTTTCAGAATTCACAGCCTACTTATGATTTTGAGCAACCTAATGCTTCATTTCAAGGTCAAGAAGAGCTCCACACCATTCAAGGAGATTTTGAGGATTCTAGTGGGTTGATGCTCAACAGCAAATGCTTGAGGAGATTATGCAACAAATTCTTCAACAACAATAAATTTTACTACAGCAAGGGCAACAAAAGAATGATTCTACTCATCAAGACATTGAGAGACACATTGGACAATTAGCTAGTGGAATGAATCAAATACAAGCCCAGGGATCAAGCCAATTACCTTCTCAAGCTACTTCTAATCCTAAGGGGAATGATTGTGCGATAACTATGAGGAGTGGGGAAGTTGTTTCAAGTCTAAACACTCCAAGGGCTGATTTTTTTGAAAAAATTTCGGCAACTTATTTTCCAAATCAGAACAGTCCCGAATTGGCTTCTACATCAATTGAAAGTGACCCTAGTTCATGCCTAAGTCCTTCTTCTATTGATCTTGCAATTTTGATGGAAAAAGAAGAAGATATCAGTAAAATTAGGGCACCTACAGCAGCTATACCTACCGAAATTCCTACTCAAGATTCACTTTCAAAAATTTCAGCTCAAGAGGAAGAACCGAAAGTCCCTTTACCTTTCCCATAGCACCCCAGAGAGGATCCTTCTACCATAAGCATGGATATTGTAGATGAGTTAGTTGATGAGGACTTAATTAATGATAAAGTTCCACTTGATATTCAGAGAGAATATTCTAGTTCAGATGAGGCAGAGGAGGTATTAGCTATAGAGGCTGCTGAGTTGGAGGTTGATTCTGTTGGATCGAGAGAAACGATAGAGGGGGGTGAATATCGTTAAACGCTTTTCGGAAAAATTTGAGCAAGTACACAGCGGAAAAATCAATCACGCAAACACAAGGGTTTTACTTGGTTCAGAGCCTAGGTCGACTCCTACTCCAAGGCCCACGGTCGTTGACCGTTTTCTGCGGGCAATTCTATAAGTTCGCAAAATAGTTTACAAAATTGATTTACAGAATTAGTGCAGTAAGAAAAAGTAACTCTTCTTTTACCGACGTTTGATGTAGATTATCTTTTCAGAGCAATGGGACGTCGCCGGCGCTTCAATCTCGAGTAAGGAGGTTTCTGGAGCAGAGCGGGGGAGCAGAAGAGCGTGAATGCGTTGAATGAGTTCGTTCTTCTGAAGCCTTGGTTCGAGGGTCTTTTTATAGCACCTGGGGGCGCCCAGGACGTCGGGCCCCCCCCACGTGTCGGTCGATCCACTTCCTTCTCGGTCAGCTCTGATCCCTTAAAACTCGGGATCAAGCTTTGACCGGGGCGCCCGGTACGCTGGGGGCGCCCGGATTGACCAGGTCAGAATCTTATTCTCTTGGCTTCGCTGGAGCTGCTTCGACTACTTGACCTGGGGGCGCCCGGGGCGCTAGGGGCACCCGGAGCGCTAGGGGCGCCCGGAGCGCTAGGGGCACCCGGAGCGCTAGGGGCGCCCGGAGCGCTGGGGGCGCCCGGGAGCAGCGGGGGCGCCCGGGATCAAGGGGGTGCCCCGCCCTTGAGCTGTCGAAGCATGCCTCTGCTTCATGGGTTTGGTGTTCACCTTGGGGGCGCCCGGGACACTTCGGGCACCCTGGTCAGCTGTTGCCTCACTCCTTTGAGGCTCTCTGAGCTACAGACACTCGGTCATTGGGTCCTGCATCCAGGGTTAGTCCAAAACACCATAAAGTAGTAAGAAGTTAGTTTATACAACCTTAGCTGTCTTGGTTCTGACTTTGGGCCTCCAAAATGGAGCCCTAGGTCGAACCGACGCCTACTGTTCCCTCGACGGGGAACGCGTCCTCACCTACTCCTCTCGGGAGAATGTACCTGATGCCAACCGCTCCTCTGGTTGGACTTTTGCCTAGCGGTCATTCACCAGGTCTTGGATACCAAGCTGTCCTTCGCCCGGTGCCTAGCTGTCCTTTGCTAGGTCTTCAGTCCCAAGCTGTCCTTCGCCTGGCGCCTAGCAGTCCTTCGCTAGGGCATCAGTACCCTAGCATTCCTTCGCCAGTGCCTAGCAGTCCTTCGCTAGGGCTTTTGTATCCTGGCATTCCTTCTCCAGGTGCCTAGCAGCCCTTCGCTAGGACTTCTTTCTGCACACTCAAGTAACTTTGTTAGATCACCAATAATACTTAACTTTGAACCCATTGCCAATATCAAAACAAGGTTCAAAATGGTGCTTCCTGCACCAACAATCTCCCCCTTTTTGATTTATGGCAACACAATTCAAAGTTAAGTAAAAATTACAACAGTTTAAGCAAGAAGGTTTAAAACATAGCAATTCTGAACAGTATAAAGTCTAAAACCAAAAAAAAATCTCATACTCCCATTGAATAATTCTGTTATAAAACAACAATTAACTTAACTCTTAACTTTGACCTTTCCTCCCCCTTTGACATATATCAAAAATACATTTATGGGTGAACAAGGTAAAGTTTTAAAAAAGGTTTTGCAAACCTAAATTTTGTTACAAAACTTTTACTTGGCTTTGCAAAAAGAATTTTACTTAGGCAAAATTTTGAAGCCAAAATTCTCTAACAAATGGTTCAACTTTGAGAATTGGGAGAAAATTTGTTTTAAAAAACTTTGTTTAGAAATACTTTGTGTATTTTGAAAAACAAAATCTTTAAAAAAATTTCTAGACAAGTTTTTCACTAAAACAAACATTTGCCAAAATTTAAAAAAATCTTTGCTTTTTGAATAGTAGAAAGCTTTTGAAAAACATTTTGATTTTGAATAATTTGAGCTTTTTCTCTCCTTAGCTGTTTATTAATAAAGAAATATATTTTGAAAGAAGTCTTAAGAAAAAATTATGTATCAGAGCCTATGAGTTTTGAAAACATAAAAATACTTAGTATAACTCTTGAAAGCCTAGCAAAAATGCTTAAATTGCACCAAAAAACTCCACTTTGAAAGGTATTGTGCAATTTTGAAAAATATAAGTACTTTTAAAACAAATATGCATTTTTGACAAATATAAGTACTAGTAAATACTTTTGAACATAATATTTTAAGAAAATATAATACTTTACTTGGCATGGTTCCCTTTCCAATCTGACACAATCCTAGGAAACCTTGTTAACTATAAGGGCATTTCCCTAAGTGTCCTGGAAATTCCCCAAACTCAAGAAAGTTTCAAAAAGTATTTTAAAAAAATTTACTAAGCCACAAAAACATTTTGAGAAATAGAATATTGGTATTTTTAAAGGCAAATTAGTTGTATTTTCAAAAGAACTTTGAAAACTTGTGTATTAAAACAACTTATTTTGAAATGTTCAATAGTTCTTTTAATTTACCTCCCCCTAAACTTGACATAGTCCTTGGAAGCTTGTTGACCACAAGTATTCTTCCTCTGAGTCCTTAGGGGTCAGTTCAGATCAAAAGAATTATTTAATAATTTCAAAAATAATTGCCAAAGAAAATACTTGTTAGAAACAATTTCTTTTGGTTTAGACTCCCCCTAAATTTGACACATCCTCGGAGTCCTTGTAGGTCATGAAGTGGACCTTCCTCTGTATCTTTAGAGTTTGTTAAAATCAAAAGCACAATTCTTAAAATGAATTTTGAAGTATTAACATTTTAAAAAAAATGATTGTTTGAAAGACATATGATAACATAGTTTTTGAAAAACATGAGTGATAGTTTAAAAACATAGTATTTTTTAAACTTCTTCTTTTAATTTGAACTCCCCCTAAACTTGACACAGTCCTAGGAGGTTTGTTGACCACAAGTTAATCCTCCTCTTAGTCTTAGGGTTTCAAATAAAAAGAGAAGAAAACTAAGTTTTAAAAAAAGTATTTTGTTTTAATGATTTGAAACATAATTTCATTCTCTTATTTGAGAAAATGAATATAGAAAACTAAAAATGGGAAATGATTAAAAAAATAGAAGTTTTTTTTTGTCCCAAAAAAAATATAAATATCTAAGCCTGGACCGTAGACAAAAAAATCCTAAGTAATCCCAAGGTGACTTTTTGCCATACAAGAATAAACTGAATGTCTGAAAGAAATGTTTGTATAATGGTAAAGGAAAGAAATAAATGTTATGAAATACATTTCAGGTTAGTGAACAAAAGAGACTTGATTTTAATTACAATGATTTGAAACATTAACTCTTAGTAAAAAGGTTAAATTTGATTAAAATTTAGAGGGTTAAGTTTGTTTAGTTGAATTTAAATTTTAATTTTGAATGTTGTTCGGTTGAATTAAATTTGAAATTTTAAAAGTCAGATGGATTAAATTTGAATTTTAAAAGTCAGATGAATTAAATTTGAATTTTAAAAGTCAGATGAATTAAATTTGAATTTTAAAAGTCAGATGAATTAAATTTGAATTTTAAAAGTCAGATGAATTAAATTTGAATTTTAAAAGTCAAATAAATTAAATTTGAATTTTAAAAGTCAGATGAATTAAATTTGAATTTTAAGAGTGAGATGTATTAAATTTATTATGATTTAATTTAATTGATTTAATTGAATTTAATTGATTTAATTAAGATTTAATTGAATTTAAATTAGTTGGTTGGGTTGGACTCAACTTTTAGGTCCTAAGCATCTCACCCATTTCTAAGTGATAAAACAGGATATCCTTAACTGTTTACTGTTTTGTGAGATGCATATTTTAATAGAAAGATTTATTTTAAAAAGGTCATAATTAATTTTGAAAAGTTAAATTAATTTTTAAACCCAATTTAAATTTATTTTGAAAAGAGATATTTGAATCTAAAATTAACTAAAAATTTGTGTTAGATTCGAATTTAACAAAGAGTAAATTGAATTTGAATTTCAAAAATTGGCTTCCAGGTCTTGGAGAGGCACAAGGCCTTCTTTGGCCGTAGCCTTATTGGATCATCAACCCTTTCCTAGACAAAGCCTTTTAGTGAAATTTCATCTTCAAAATTACTTTTTGGTAAATTCTGGTCTAACTAGTTTAGGTCTTGGATCGGTAGCTTCGGCTAGTTTCACCAGTCTAAAGAGACCAAGTAGTATATACTTGACCTTATTAGAAAAGGCTTCCCTAACGTACTATCATCTCACCTCCACCCAATACTATGTTGTTCAAATTTCAGTTAAGTTGGTTCAGTCCTTAAACTAACCAATCCTAATTCAAAGCATAATAAAATAAACAAGCAAGAAAAGCAATCAACTAAGTCACGTCATAATTGTAATGATATTCTGGGTTTTTAGAATTAGCAAGATTGTGAATTAGACTTTCTAGCATTTTGACCTTATGTTTCAATATTTCATCTTCTTGTTCCAATTTACTAATGTTTGCTTTAACTAATTTATAAGGTTCAATCATATTATTCAAGGTAAATAATGGATTTTCAAATACTGTAAATTTACCTTTAGATTTCTTTTTGGAGGTCTCCCCCTTGATTTTAGTCGTCTTTCTTTTGCTTGATCATTTCTTCAGTATTTTGTAGTGGTCGTGAGTCAACCGGACCAATTTGGGTCGATCTCCTCCATTGCCTTCTGATTCCGAGTCTGAGTCGGACTCGGGTACCGGTTAAAGCTTCTTCTTTGGAGTTTTCCCTGCACTTGAAACTATACCTTCCTCGACTATTATAGTATCAGTCTAATTATATAATTGTAATTCTGGAACAAATTCAAAATTGGTTACCATTTTTGTCTCAGTCACTTTGTCTTCTGACTCTGGTTTGGATTCGTGTTCAGACTCTGACTCGGCTGTTTGTGCTTGAACCGAGAGTGCAAGACAACTTACTTGATCTTCTTCTTCTTCTGAGATCTCGTGATGAAGGTTAATCAATTTTTCCCAAATTTCTCTCGCACATCTGAATGGACCTACTAGTTCGAGTTGCTCCTTGGTTAGGCCACATTGTAGGATTGCAGTCGCCTTTGCATCTGTCTCGATCTTCCTCAAAGTTGGTTCGTCCATTTTATCCTAGGCGATCGACATTCCATCTTCTATAGGTACAATAAACCCCATTTGGATTATCATCCATAGCTCTAGATGGGCCTTTAGGTGGGATTCCATTATCCCCTTCCAAGTTCTGAAGTTCTCGCCAGAGAATAGAGGCGGACGAACACTGTTCCATTCTTGATTGGTCATTTAGATTATACCTTGTACACAAAAGAAACACCAAAAGTGTACCAAGACTTGGTCTTGAATTAGTAGTGCGGGAGAGAGAAAAAACTAGCTCATAAAAGTGTTTGCACGAATTTCGAGATAAAATAATAATAAAATAAAATAAATGACAAATTTTTGAAAATGTTGACTTTATCAATTCTGATTAATAATAAAAAGATAAGAATTTAGCGTTTGGAAAAAGTTTGCTTAGCACGAATTTCGAGAAAAAAATATTAAAATAATAATAAAAAAATTTTATGCCAAATTTTTAAAAATTGTTAGTTTTAAATACACCTACAGATATTATTTATTTGAAATAAAGATTGAGTAGTGTTGCACCACCTCGATTAACGAGAAAAGAATAAAAAAGATAAAATAATTTTGAAAATCCGAAAAACTCTCAAATTGGTGGTTGCACCAAATTTGAGCTTCCCCGTTCTGATACCACTTGTTGGATCGAGAGAAACGATAGAGTGGGGGTGAATATCGTTAAACGCTTTTCGGAAAAATTAGAGCAAGTACGCAGTGGAAAAAATCAATCACGCAAACACAAGGGTTTTACTTGGTTCGGAGCCTAGGTCGACTCCTACTCCAAGGCCCACGGTCGTTGACCGTTTTCTGCGGGCAATTCTATAAGTTCGCAAAACAGTTTACAAAATTGATTTACAGAATTAGTGCAGTAAGAAAAAGTAACTCTTCTTTTACCGACGTTCGATGTAGATTATCTTTTCGGAGCAATGGGACGTCGCCGGCGCTTCAATCTCGAGTCGGGAGGTTTCTGGAGCAGAGCGCGGGAGCAGAAGAGCGTGAATGCGTTGAATGAGTTCGTTCTTCTGAAGCCTTGGTTCGAGGGTCTTTTTATAGTACCTGGGGGCGCCCGGGACGTCGGGGGCGCCCCCCCACGTGTCGGTCGATCCACTTCCTTCTCGGTCAGCTCTGATCCCTTAAAACTTGGGATCAAGCTTTGACCGGGGCGCTCGGTACGCTGGGGGCACCCGGATTGACCGGGTCAGAATCTTATCCTCTTGGCTTCGCTAGAGCTGCTTCGACTACTTAACCTGGGGGCGCCCGGGAGCAGCGGGGGCGCCCGGGAGCAAGGGGGTGCCCCGCCCTTGAGCTGTCGAAGCATGCCTCTGCTTCATGGGTTTGGTGTTCACCTTGGGGGCGCCCGGGACACTCCAGGTGCCCTGGTCGGCTGTTGCCTCACTCCTTTGAGGCTCTCTGAGCTGCAGACACTCGGTCATTCGGTCCTGCATCCAGGGTTAGTCCAAAACACCATAAAGCAGTAAGAAGTTAGTTTATACAGCCTTAGCTGTCTTGGTTCTGACTTTGGGCCTCCAAAATGGAGCCCTAGGTCGAACCGACGCCTACTGTTCCCTCGACGGGGAATGCGTCCTCACCTACTCCTCTCGGGAGAATGTACCTGATGCCAACCGCTCCTCTGGTTGGACTTTTCCCTAGCGGTCCTTCGCCAGGTCTTGGATACCAAGCTGTCCTTCGCCCGGTGCCTAGCTGTCCTTTGCTAGGTCTTCAGTCCCAAGCTGTCCTTCGCCTGGCGCCTAGCAGTCCTTCGCTAGGGCTTCAGTACCCTGGCATTCCTTCGCCAGTGCCTAGCAGTCCTTCGCTAGGGCTTTTGTATCCTAGCATTCCTTCGCCAGGTGCCTAGCAGCCCTTCGCTAGGACTTCTTTCTGCACACTCAAGTAACTTTGTTAGATCACCAATAATACTTAACTTTGAACCCTATGCCAATATCAAAACAAGGTTCAATATGGTGCTTCCTGCACCAACAGTATCTGATCTATTTTCAATTACAGATGATTCTATAGGTGTAGGGGATTGCATTGAGCCCCAGGGATCACCTACATTGATTGATATATCAGAAGATTCAGAGGATAAGTATGAAAGTATAGGGACTTGCATGGTGGAAGCAAGAACCCAAGAATCACCAGTTTTAGTTGAATGTACACCAGAACCTGAGCCTGAGGTGGAGCCTTTACCTGACCAGGAGGAGGCAATAGTTACATCTACTCTTGTAGAATCTTCAGGTATTTTTCAGCACGACAAGGTAAGTATTTCTCTTAATTTTTCAGAAAAATTTATAGAAGTACCTAAGATTGATTTTGTTGAAAGTGATGCATTTCTTGATACATCTTATGTAGAGACTGATTATGAAAAACTCATAGAGGTACCTAAGATTGATTTTGTTAGATGTGATGCATTTCTTGATACATCCTATGTAGAGACTGATTGTGAAAAATTCATAGAAGTACCTAAGATTGATTTTGTTGGATGTGATGCATTTCTTGATACATTCTATGTAGAGATTGTTTGTATTTTATGTCTTTCTTACCCTGCATGCGTGCGGGAGGTATTTTCTTTTCATATTTTTGCAGGGTGTCATCGGCTTTTAGAATGGGTACTTCAATTAAATAGTCTCCAACCTCCCAGAAGGACTTCCAAAGAGTATATAGTGGGAGGGGTTGAGTTTACTTTGATTTGTAGCAATTTATCCCACGAATGGATTTTGAACCTTAATCGTCTCCGACCCCCGGAACATACTTATGTAGAATTGATAAGGGAGAATGTTGTGCATTATGAGATTAATCATGTGAGGATAGTTCTCCCAAGATGGATACTCCGTGCTATCTACCCAACGTGAAGGGGAGTTGTTTCTTCTTACACTCTTATTTTATTGTAAATATCATTTTTATGTTTTCTATGCATTGAATTTTTCTTTTAAAATGAGTTTTGCTAATAAATGCTTAGGTAGTGTAGAGTGGATAAAGATTCATTATAGATACCATTTTATTCCTTTTGGCATTTTATTTCTTGCATGATTTGGAATAAATGTTTCCTTCTAGATTTTCTCTATATTATTTTAGAGTCCTTTGAAAGTGAATTAAATTTGGTTGTTAAAACTTAGGATTTGAGCCAATGGATGAAAATTCTTGGATGCTTGAGTACTACTTAGTTATGGACTCTAGAGTGATGAATTGAGATGGATTCTTTTTACCTAGAGAGGAATTGGCCTTATTGTTGAGATACATACATGTGATTGTACTCTAGAACTTGCTTAGGTTCTTTCAAAGCTATATTTCTATGATTGGACCACATTTATAGAGGTTAATCACTTTGTCTCTTTTCTTCCATATCAATGTTTGCAATATTGCTTGTTTATCTACTTTGTATTCTATCTTCCTTTCCCTATCTTCATGTTCATCGAAATCTTTTCCAAGGACTTGGGTACTTTGATGTTTCTTGATGTTACTTTGCCCGAGACGGACAAAAATTTAAGTGTGGGGGAGGATGCAAGCATTTGATCAAATATTAAGAATAAAGTGAAGCATTTGGTAACATACAAGCAAGGGTGTGCCAACTTGATGGAGTGGTGTATCAAGAGTGAGTTGCAAAAGTTGATTAGTGAAGACTACATTTGAAGCATCTAAATTCTTAAGTATTATTTGATGTTTCAAGCTTTATGAGGCAAATTCTGAAAAGAAATGAGAGTTTATACTAGAAGGTTGAAATTGATGTATCAATTAGCTGTATGCGTGCTAAGTTTTTGTGATCAATGCTGAAAATTCTGGGCAGTAAGTTTCCAAGTGAAGCAATCCATCCATTAGAAGTTCTCAAGATAGAAACTGAACAGAAAAAAAAAGAAATGAGACAAATGGGGCTGTGAAGGCTGCCGAATGCACACAATTAGTATGAAAATGCTATGGGATTAAGTTGAGATTTCCAACTACAATTGAGGTAGAATGAAATGAAGAACTGTGCCAATTGAAGGAGTTTTGTATCAGGATCTGAAGATTTGTTATAATAGCCAACCAATTCAAGTTGATATGGGAATCAAACAGAGGAGGGATTATGCTTGAATTGTTTCTGAAAAGGAAAATTTCTGGAAAGAAGCAATTTGGTCAAGGAATCATGGTAGATCTGAACTTTACAGCTAAACAATTCAGCTAGGAATTGAGTAAAAACGTTGGCTACACAAATAATAAAAAAAAGGAAGTCTATGCATTGAAAAAAAAGAGAGAAAAGAAACAGAACAGCAGAGAAAAAAAAAGAGAAAGAAAAGAAAAACATGAAGTGTCAGGAGTTAGATTAGTTTCTGAAGTGGAAGATGAAAACAAGAAGCTAGTTGAATTCAAGAGTGAGTTATTGATTGAAAGATTGAAATATCGGCAGAAACAGTTCAGAATTCTATTCAGTTTAGCTACTGATCAGACCCTGATCGGTCCAGTGACCGATCAGGGAGGTATCTGATCGATCAAACAGATCGATCAGAGGCATTCCAGTCCGATCAGGAGAAGCACAGACCGATCTCTAGAACGATCATGAAAGCCTGATCGGTCCCTTGACCGATCATGAAAGCCTGATCGGTCCCTTGACCGATCAGAAGATGTTGGCACACCAAATTTAGTGATTAAAGAGTCATTGGTTGTTCCCTACTCAGTTTTAAGCTCTGATTTCAAGAGAGGATACCGTCAAAGGGGTAAAGTTCATTTAGATACATACTTTGGTATCCAAGTTTTCCACTTTCTTTACTTTTCCTTTTACTACATTTCTATTTCATTTTATCATTCTATATTTCCCTAACTTGTTCTAATAAGCCTTTTTGGGTGTGGATTCAAATCAAGAATGATGGTGAAGAGTAGAGCATAAGTAAGCTTATGATAGTGCAAGAACCATGATTGTGTTGGAGTGAGCTCTACTTTCATAAAAAAATGTAGAACTTAGGAAGAGAGTCACTAAATATTCCCTTGAGAGGTTTGTGTGTTTAGTTCATCTCAAGGAGTCATGAAGGATGAAGTATACCAAGTTGTTGACTTAAGGACAAGATTCTAGTCCATTGAGTTTAGATTTTTTAGAATTGACAACCCTAAGTAATTCCCTTTCAATTGCTTCTAACTATGATTGAGATTAATCTAGGGGGTACATTACTAGTTAGCTTGTGCGAGACGCCCAAGAGTAAGGTGGGGAGTTGATAATTACCATTTTGTTGATTAAATTAGGCTCTCAAATCTATGTTTTGATCCCTTTTTACATGCTTAGGTTTGCATTTACATTAGGTTTCATAAATTATCTCTATTTAAGCTTTTGATTCAAATCTTTGTATATTTGAGATATTTTAGCACTAAAGTTTCAATCAAATTTTGTAGGCTTCAAATGACCATGTACCTAGATAAGATTGGATCAGACTTGAGCTCAGAATTGGCTTCGATCAAGGGGATCAAGAGATGGATCTATATAGGTCGTCCAATCAAGGAACGGGGTGATCTGAGCCATCTGTCAACTTCTGATCAATCCGAGTTCAAGATAGAGTTAATCTAGATCACAGATCAAGATCTGGAAGTTTGGGCCAAATCAGAGATCATCCAGCCATTGGATCGAGCTCAAGAGGGTATAAGTCGTCAATTCAAAGATCAGGGCAATCTAAGCCATCCATTGTAGATCTGAAAGATCCAAACTACTGAGAGGAAGATCCTGACCATTGATGGAAATCTTGAGGTTTTGGGCTTGATCTGACTTGATCTGACCATTGGATGAGGCCAGGATGATCACAGTCATTCATTGCTAACTAATAAAACAGAACTCCTCTCCCCAGATCAGGTTGTCGTCGCTAGATCTCGAGTCTTCTTTGTTCTTCATCAGTTCTTCATCGATTTCTTTGTTGTTTTCTTCTCCGATCGCGTGGCCAACACCAGATTTGTTTGTTTGTAAGATTTCAGATCATTGAGGTAGTTTTCTAGTTTAGTTTGCTAATCCAAATCTCGCAGTTGAAGGAGCTCGGTGAGGGTTTCGCCGGAGCCCTATTTTCACTGATCGATCCATTGTCGATCGCTGGATCTCCTCGTCCGGAGCAGTTGAAGCGTTGAGAGGGGTTCTTGAAAGCGTTTTGATGGTTTATGAGTTCGATCGCCATCCAGCCGATTAAGATGGAAGAGTTCAGGGATTGTTTTCAGCTACTGATCATTCACCGCGATCGAACAGAAGCACCTCTGATCGATCTCGTGACCGATCTAAAGAAGACCTGATCGGTCCCGTGACCGATCAGGAAGAGCAATTCATTGCGAACTGATCAAAGGAGGTTTACTTCATTGGTTTTTGAGTTCAGAGCATTTCTAGCTCATCCTTTGTGTGATGGCAAAGGGAAGTCTTGACAATGAACTTGTTTGGTGTTCAAATTAGGATAATTTTAGTTTCAAGCACTTAATTCTCCAAGTTGTTCTAGTTTGTTTCCATTACACTTCAAGTCAATGTTCTTAAACAATGTTTTGATCTAGTTTTCATTATCTTGCAAATTAGTCTTCTGCAATTAATTCCCTGCATTCAAGTTTAGTTCTTGAGTTTCAATTCAATAGTTTGAAATTGAATTGCTTAGTTTTCCCAATAGGTTAAGAGTAGTTCTTACAATTTCCTAATTCGTTCAATGCTTTAGCTAAGTTCATTCTATTTCATACTATCATTTCCTTATCGCAAAAACCCCCCATTTTACTAGAAAACCCAAATCATCAAACGACAACAATTTCAAGCTTGAATTAAATATCCTTAACTAGTCCTTGGAAAAATATGACTTGAGGCCCCTATACTACATTTTATTTTGTGAGCTAAGGGTTTTCAACTTATAAATATCTAAATTTGAGACTCATTCATGACACTAGTAATTGGGTCCATCATCTGGACACTAATTCAGGCAGATTCTCAGGAGCTTGGGTCGCCACGCGTCCGATCGGAGACACTGAATCGAGTGGGGCATGGAAGCTGGTCCACTTATAACTTGCTGCCAAGGCAAGAGTTTTGCGTACACGGTCGGGCAAGACTCAGGGAGCGTGGGCCACCACGCGTCCGACTGAGAGCCAATCCGCGGGATAGATGGGAGCGGATCCCGATTATAACTCGTGTAGGGACGAGAGTCTGGACACTGATTCAGGCCGATTATCAGGAGCGTGGGCCGCCACGCGTCCGATCGGAGACACTGAATCGAGTGGGGTGTGGAAGCTGGTCCACTTATAACTTGCTGGCAGGGCAAGAGTTTTGTGCACATGGTCGGGCAAGACTCATGGAGCGTGGGCTGCCATGCGTCCGACTGAGTGTCGATCCGCAGGATAGATGTAAATTTATAAGATAAATTTCTTATGAAAAATTTATTCCGTTAAAGGGGAGACTTGGTGATGGAGAGGCTACTATATAAAAGAACCAAGGCAAGGCTTGAATTCCAATTAAGAGATAAAGTAGCAAGCTCTCTCTCTCTCTTATTCTCCCTCTCTCTCTCTAGGGCCAGCGCCCTCTTTCTCTCTCCTAGGGCTGGCGCACCGCCTAGGGTTGCCGTGAGCCTCCTCCACCAAGAAGGTGCCAAAGAAGAAGAAGAAGCGGGTCGCAACTCCTTCCTTCCCCCGGAATCTTGATTCCGTTACTTGATGGTTAGTTTCCATCTCTCTCTCTTGATATTCTAGTTGTGCCTTTGGAGAATCTAGTAGTTCTCGTCGGCACAAAACTCTTGGCTTTGCGAAGTCATCCCGAAGAGAACTCGGCGTGGACGCGAATAGAGGCGGAGCTTCCAAGGGACGCTACGGTTGGATCTCGTCCCTTACTTCGAGTTACGCGAGGTATTGAGTAAATTAGTTCACTTTCTACAAAATTTCAATTTATGATCATGTCCACACATCATAAGGTTGCATGTTAGATACGTGGTTAAAATAATTTGAGAAATTATTTATGCTAATTCTTCCACTGCATGTAATTATTTTTTTTTAAATTACGAACCCGTATCCACGTCAACATGCACCCGGTCCCAACAACTTTGGCGCACATAGTCGGGCGTCGGGCAAGACTCAGGGAGCGTAGGCCGTCACGCGTCTGACTGAGAGCCGATCCGCGGGATAGATGGGAGCGGATCCCGATTATAACTCGTGCAGGGACGAGAGTCTAGACACTGATTCAGGCTGATTCTCAGGAGCGTGGGCCGCCACGCGTCCGATCGGAGACACTGAATCAAGTGGGGCGTGGAAGCTGGTCCACTTATAACTTGCTAGCAAGGCAAGAGTTTTGCGCACATGGTCAGGCAAGACTCATGGATCGTGGGCCACCATGCGTTCGACTGAGAGCCAATCTGCGGGATTGATGTAAATATGGCACTCACAGTCAGGCAAGACTTAGGGAGCGTGGGCCGCCACGCGTCGGACTGAGAGCTGATCCATAGGATAGATGTAACTTTGGTGCACACGGTCGGGCAAGACTCAGGGAGCGTGGGCCGTCACGCGTCCGACTGAGAGCCGATCCGCCGGATAGATGTAACTTTGGAACACACAGTCGTGCAAGACTCAGGGAGCGTGGGCCGCCACGCGTCCGACTAAGAGTCGATCCGCGGGATAATAGCTCGTTCGGAGACGAGAGTCTGGAGTACCTGCAAGTGTCGTCAGGACGAGGTTTTTCCACTATCACGAGTGTTTTACATTCACATTACAACTTCTCATTCAGCAGCCCGGTACGGCTGAAGGTGAATCGCACTCCAGGGTCGATCCAGCCTTTTTCCTTTCTCATTTTCTAAGTAATAAGTCCCTGAGGTGAGCTTCTAAATAACTTTGAAGGGTCCTCCCCACTGTGGCTCCAGCTTGCTTACATCTCCGACGGGCTTGATCCTCTTCCAGACCAGGTCCCCCACTTGGAATGTCCTCGGCAGTACCTTTCGATCATACTTCTGTTTCATCTTCTGTCGATACGCGAACATCCGAGCAGCTGCTTTGCCTCGGATTTCGTCGACCAGCTCCAGCTCCAGTCACCTCCTTTCCGAGTTATCTTCATCATAGGCTGCCCGTCGATCCGATTCACACCTGACCTCGACCGGGATCACCGCTTCGCTCCCGTAGACTAGTTGGAAAGGTGTGCACCCCATAGTTTCTTTGATCGTGGTTCGTAGAGCCCACTGGATGCTTGGGAGCTCATCTTCCCACGTTCCGCCAACGTGATCCAGCTTAGTCTTTAATCCTTTGAGGATCTCTCTGTTGGCCACTTCTGCTTGGCCATTGCTTTGGGGATAGGCTACCAAGGTGAAGGCTTGCTTGATACCATACTTCACGCACCACTCTTGTATCCTTCGACCCTGGGACTGCCTTCCGTTGTCCGAGACAAGTTTGTGCGGGATTCCATATCGGCATAGTATGTCCCGCCACAAGAACTTCATCACTGCCTTCTCGGTAATACGCGATAGGGCCTCAGCCTCTATCCACTTGGAAAAGTAGTCGACGGCCACCAGCAAATACTTCTTCTGGGGGACGGCCGCTGGGAATGGCCCCACAATGTCCATGCCCCACTGATCAAAAGGGCAGGAGACCGCTGATGCTTTCATTGTCTCTGTGGGTCGATGTGGTAGGCAGTGATGCTTTTGGCAAGATAGGCAGGTGGCGACCAGCTCGTTGGCATCCTTCTGCAGAGTCAACCAATAATAGCCTGACATTAGTGCCTTCCGAGCCGTCGCGCGAGCCCCTGCGTGATTTCCACAGATCCCCAAATGAATTTCTCGCAGTACATAGTCGGCATCCTCCTCACTCAGGCACTTGAGTAGAGGTCGGGAAAACGCTCTTTTGTATATCACATCGCCGACCATGGTATACCGAGTTGCATGCTCCTTGAGCCACCGTGCTTCTTCTCGATCGGTCGGCAAGACTCCTCTGGTGAGGTAGGTAATGATTGGGGTTCGCTAGTTAGATTCCAACTCCAAGTCAGCCTGTCTCTCTGTTTGCATGATTAGCAATACCGGGCCACCCGCCTGGGGAAGCACCCAAGAGCCGACTGAGCTGGCTAACTTAGCCAATTCATCTTCCTTAAAGTTATCCTCCCTTGGGATCTTCCTCACATGCACTTCTTGGAATTCAGCCTTCAGCTTCTCATAGGCCTCAATGAAGGCCTATAGCCGGTTGCTATTGACCTCAAATTGCCCGGTAACTTGCTGTGTAACCAATTGGGAGTCGGAATAAAGCATCACCCGGGTTGCTCCCACGTGCTTGGCAGCCTGCAATCTAGATATAAGGGCCTTATATTCTGCCTCATTGTTTGTGGCCCGATACTCCAACCGGACGGACAAGTGCATCTGTTCTCCCTTCGGAGAGATCATCAGGATACCGATCCCACTTCCCGACTGAGCTGCTGAGTCGTCCACATATATCTTCCATGCTTCTTCAATCTCGTCCGCATGCAATTCACTCAGAAAACCAACGAGGGTCTGAGCCTTGATGGCTGGCCGAGGTTGGTACTTAATGTCATATTCGCTCAGCTGGGTTGTCCATTTAATTAGCCGCCCGGATGCTTCAGGATTAGAGGCCACTCGGCCCAAGTTGCTGCTCGTCAACACCATGATGGGGTGTGCCAAGAAGTAAGGTTGGAGCCTCCGAGCACCCAACAATAACACATACATCAATCTCTCAAGTGTCGTATAGCGGCACTCGGCTCCCTTTAGCAGATGGGTAAAGAAATACACTGGATGATGCTCAGTTGCTTCCTGCTTGACTAAGACCAGGCTAATCGAGTCAGCTGATGCAGCCAGATAAACATACAAGACTTCTCCGACCTCCGGCTTGGCTAGTACGGGCAATTCAGTGATGTAGGCCTTCAATTCTTCAAACGCCTTGTCACAGTCAGCGTCCCACTGGAATTTGGTGGCCTTGCGGTGGGTTTTGAAGAAAGGAAACCCTTACTCAGCCGATCGAGAGATGAATTGAGACAGAGTTGTGATCCGCCCTGTAAGCCGCTACGCCTCTCGGAGATTTCTTGGCGGGGGCATGTCCAGCAATGCTTTGACCTTGCTGGGGTTGGCCTCGATGCCCTGCTCGGTCACGATGTACCCCTGAAATTTCCCACTCCAGGCGCCGAAGAGACACTTGGTCGGGTTCAGTTTGAGCTCGTATCTTCGCAGTGTCTGACACGTCTCCTCGACATCCGCTACCAAGTCCTCGGCTCGGGTGGACTTGATGAGGATGTCGTCCACATATACTTCAACATTTCTCCCGATCTGGTCTCGGAAGACTTTATTCATCATGTGCTGGTAGGTGGCTCTAGCGTTCTTCAGCCCGAACGGCATGACGGTGTAACAGTAGGTACCATCCGCCGTAATGAAGCTGACCTTCTCCTGATCTTCGACGGCCAGGTGTACTTGATGATACCCCTGGTAAGCGTCCAGCATGGAAATGAACTCACTGCCAGCTGTCGAGTCCACTATCTGGTCGATCCGAGGCAAGGGATAACAATCCTTCGGGCAGGCCCTGTTAAGGTCCCGAAAGTCGATGCAAATCTGCCACTTATTATATGGCTTGAGCACCAATACCACATTGGCTAGCCAGGCCGGGAATTGCACCTCTCGGATGTGCCCCGCCTCCATCAGCCTCTCGATTTCGGCTCTGATCGCTTTATTTTGCTCGATGCTGAAGTCTCATTTCCTTTGTTTCACGGGCCGAGCGTGGGGATAAACGTGGAGGTTGTGCTCCGCCACCTCCGGTCGGACGCCTTTCTGTTCTTTGACTGACCAAGCGAAAATGTATTGGTTCTGAGCCAAGCACTCCAGCAGGGGCTTCTTTAGTTCCTCGGGCAGCCCTACTGCGACCTTGACTCGGGATTCCTCCCGATCTGGAAGGAGCTACACCTCCTCCTTATCTTCATGCAACACTGACCAAGAGGAGGCGACGGCCCGGAATTCGTTGAGGGCAGGTCGGCCCAAAATGGTGTTATAGGACGAAGGAGCGTCCACCACCAAGAAAGTATACCATCGAGTCCTCTTCAGTGGCTCCTCGCCTAAGGAAATGGCCAGTCGAATCTGACCGATAGGCTGCACCTGGTTCCCCGTGAAACTGAACAACGGGGTTGCTACCAAGTCCAACTGTGACCTCTCGATCTGGAGCTGGTGAAATGCTCTCTTATAGAGTATATTGACCGAGCTGCCAGTATCCACTATGGTATGGTGGACTTGATAGTTGGCGATGACGGCTGTAATGACCAGCACGTCATCGTGTGGGACCTCCAGCCCCTACTAATCTTGAGGCCCAAAACTAATCTGGGGCCCCTCTGCCTGGGTCGCGCTGGTGCCGACCTGGTGAATCCTGTTGGTGAGAGCCCTAGAGCCGATCATGTAATGATTGTATGGACTAATTTGTATCATATTCCTATGTATAAATAAAGGCATGTTTTATGGTTATTATACTTACGTGTATTTGTGCCAATTAGCTAAGTATAATAATGTCCTTGAGTAGAAGATTCTTATCTATATCAATCGATTGGTTGAATCGATAGTGAGATGATATAGAGAACACTACTCTAAATAATTCCTAGTCAAGTATTAACATTCAAGGACAATGTTAATACGTAGAGGCTAGCATGTAGGTCAACATGATGACTTGATCTCACAAGTCATAGATATAGAGATATCAAGTTGACACATGGGTATGCATTGGAGAATGTATACTGAATGACCCACCATGAGAAAGTATCATGGATCGTTATATGAGTGTCATATACTTTCTCATGTGGCTATTAGTATGACTATTAGTCCTTGGACCTGAAGTCACCATGGATTCCTACATAAGGAGTTACGTACTTTGGCTTCGTCAAACGTCACCCGTAAATGGGTGGACTATAAAGGCGATTACTGGGTATGTAACAAATTATGGAGAGGGATGTGAGTGATGTAGATGGGATCTATCCCTCCTATATGACGGGAGCGATATCATATTCTTGATAGAGTGAGACCACAAAGTGCATGGCCATGCCCAAGTGAGTCAATATGAGATATTGAACTCATTTGATTAGTGTGAGTCTACTTGGAGTTCAAGATATAGATTGACTCGAGGATGACATGGTCTATGCCTCAATTGAGTCAATCTAGATATCATGGATAGAGGGACATTATCATATATTGTGAGAGTCACAATTATTAGTCACAAGGTGATGTTGGATCTCAACATTCTTGTAACTTGGGTAGCAATGATGTGTTGCTAGATACCGCTCATTGCTTATGTTTCTAAGAGGTTAGAAGCATTGCCAACGTTACAAGAACCTATAGGGTCACACGCAAAGAACAAATAGATGGAGAAAAAAATTGAAGTCAAGTTTGACTTGACTATTTATGGAAAGTCCATAAAAGGCAAGTTTGACTTGACCTAAATCCAAATCAAGTTTGACTTGACTTGGTTCCACTTCAAGTTAGACTTGACATGGGAGAAGAAATGGAGTCAAGTTTGACTTGACTATTTATGGAAAGTCCGTAAAAGGCAAGTTTGACTTGACCTAAATCCAAATCAAGTTTGACTTGACTTGGTTCCACTTCAAGTTAGACTTGACATGGGAGAAGAAATGGAGTCAAGTTTGACTTGACTATTTATGGAAAGTCCATAAAAGGCAAGTTTGACTTGACCAAAACCCACCTCACCTTTGTTTGACCAAGTGATGACTTGGTTTCCCCCCATTTGAATTTCGAATTCAAATTGAAAAGGGATATGGCCGGCCACCTAATGGCACTTAATAGCCATTATGGCCGGCCACCTAATGGCCATTAATGGCCATTAAGTGGCCGGCCACCATGAAGGAACAAAACCGATGTTTTGTTTCATTGGGTGGTGTGTGAGGCTTTTCTTCTCTCTCTTGATTTTTGGTGGGAGTGTTTCTTCGACCTCTCCTCTTGGCCGAAAGCTATAGGGTGCTAGCACACCTAAGCTTTTGATCCATCTTCATTTGTTCGCGTGGATACGTATAGAGGAGTGTCTGTTTTGACACTCTAAGAGATCCGGCGGCCTTTTGGACAAGCGGGAAAGCGAAGGGCTACGCGTCAAGGGTAATGATTCTTATCATGTAGATCTAATGTAGATTAAACTCGTACTCATAATTTATTTTATGTTCGCACGGATCCGTGGCCGAACTTCTGGGGTTTCCGCAACGCAAAAAGCGGTTTTTGCGGCCTAGAATTTCTAACAGTGGTATCAGAGCCACGTGCGAACCTTGTACGAGTTTAAATTTGTTTTTTTTTTGTATTAGATACAAAATTTAAAGACAAAAAATATTCTGTGATTTTTTGAAATTTATAGAATTTATGGGTATTTTTCTCGTGAAGTCGAAGCAACAAGTGTTCGGACACTTGTAGGCTTCACCGATCGAGAAAAACTTTCCGAAACGGAAAGATCTCGCTATAATCTTTCGGGACAGCGGCTTAAGTTGTTATAAGGTGATTTTGGGACACTCGCGAAATTCATTTCGCGAGT
>JAGFNQ010003610.1:33881-95612 GCA_024364735.1 Boesenbergia rotunda | reverse complement strand
CTTAGAAAACCCTATCTATAACATAAATACCAAAAGGCTCAAGTCTAATGACTTGAACCAAACCTATATCTGGCACTGTCGCTTAGGCCATATAAATGAGAGTCGCCTATCCCAGCTCCATAGAGATGGTTTGCTAGACTCATTTGATTTGAATCATTTGAGACATGCGAGTCTTGCCTTCTTGGCAAGATGACCAAGACTCCATTCAGTGGACACAGCGAAAGAGCAACCGATTTGTTAGGTCTTATACATAGCGATGTATGTGGCCCTTTCAATTGTTGCTGCCAGAGGTGGTTATAGGTACTTCATTACATTTACTGATGATTTCAGTAGATATGGTTATGTGTACTTGATGACACATAAGTCAGAATCCTTTGAAAGTTCAAAGAATTCAAGAATGAAGTACAAAACCAGCTTGGCAAGAGTATTAAAATACTTCGATCAGATCGAGGTGGAGAATACCTCAGCCATGAGTTCCGTGACTATCTAGCTGAGTGTGGGATTCTGTCCCAACTCACTCCTCCTGGAACACCACAATGGAATGGTGTATCCGAAAGGAGGAATCGTACCCTATTAGATATGGTGCGATCCATGATGAGTCACACAGATCTTCCTATATCCTTTTGGGATATGCTCTGGACACGGCAGCCTTCACTCTTAACCGTGTTCCATCAAAGGCTGTAGTAAAGACACCATATCAGATATGGACTGGGAAGAATCCCCAGATGTCTTTTATGAGGATTTGGGGTTGTGAGGCTTACGTTCGACGTCAAGTCTCAGACAAACTGGGACCCAAATCTGATAAGTGCTATTTTGTAGGATATCCCAAGGAAACGAAGGGATATTACTTCTACATTCCCAGTCAGCACAAAGTGTTTGTGGCGAAGACTGGGGTTTTTCTAGAAAGGGACTTTGTTTCTAGAAAAACTAGTGGGAGTACGTTCGATCTTGAAGAACTTCAAGATATGGACCAAAGCACTGAGGCCTTGATGGAGGAACCACAAAGTGTTGTGGATCATGAGGTTGTTACACAAGGAGTTATGCAACAACATCCTGTTCAAGTAGACCTACCTCTTCGCAGGTCTAGTAGGGTACGTCATCAGCCTGAGAGATATTCATTTCTCTTGTCTGATGACAATGACGTTGTGCTCATTGAGAATGAGCCTACAACCTATCAGGAAGCTGTGATGAGCCCAGACTCTGAGAAATGGCTTGAGGCCATGAGATCCGAAATGGATTCCATGTACACCAACCAAGTTTGGACCTTGGTTGATCCACCTGAAGGGGTAAAACCCATTGGGTGTAAGTGGGTCTTTAAGAGAAAGACTGACATGGGAGGACTTACGCATACCTATAAGGGTAGACTGGTAGCAAAGGGTTTCAAACAAATTCATGGTATTGACTATGATGAAACCTTTTCTCCAGTAGCGATGTTCAAATCCATTCGGATCATGCTTGCTATTGCAGCATACCACGATTATGAGATCTGGCAGATGGATGTCAAAACCGCGTTCCTGAATGGGAACCTACTCGAGGATGTGTACATGACACAACCTGAGGGTTTTGTAGATCCAAAGCATACTGGTAGAGTATGCAAGCTGCAAAGGTCCATTTATGGACTAAAGCAAGCTTCTCGGAGCTGGAATCTTCGATTCGATGATGCAATCAAACAGTTTGGTTTCATCAAGAATGAAGATGAACCTTGTGTCTACAAGAGGGTTGAAGGAAACATAGTAGTTTTCCTCATATTGTATGTGGATGACATACTACTCATTGGGAATGATATTCCTATGCTTCAGTCTGTGAAGACTTGGCTGGGGAATTGTTTCTCAATGAAAGACTTAGGTGAAGCAGCCTGTATTTTAGGCATCAAGATCTATAGAGATAGATCTAAGCGATTGCTTGGCCTAAGTCAGAGTACATATATTGACAAGGTCTTACTTCGGTTTGCCATGCAGAATTCCAAGAAAGGATTTCTGCCTATGTCACATGGTATGAGTCTTTCGAAGACTCAAAGTCCCTCTTCTAGAGAGGAGAGAGACCGCATGGATCAGATCCCTTATGCCTCGGCCATAGGATCTATCATGTACGCCATGCTATGTACTCGTCCTGATGTCTCGTATGCTTTAAGTATGACGAGCAGATACCAGTCAGATCCAGGTGAGCGTCACTGGATAGCGGTCAAGAATATTCTTAAGTACTTGAGAAGGACTAAAGAATATTTCTTGATATATGGGGGCGATGAGGAGCTAACTGTAAAGGGTTACAGTGATGCCAGCTTCCAAACCGACCAGGATGATTATCGGTCGCAGTCAGGGTTCGTGTTTTGTCTAAATGGCGGCGCTGTGAGCTGGAAGAGTTCGAAGCAGGACACAGTTGCTGATTCTACAACAGAGGCTGAGTATATTGCTGCATCAGAGGCAGCAAAGGAGGCAGTTTGGATCCGCAAGTTCGTTGCAGAGCTTGGGGTGGTTCCTAGCATTGCAGATCCCATAGAGCTCTATTGTGACAATAATGGAGCTATTGCGCAGGCTAAGGAACCTCGCTCACACCAGCGGACCAAACATATACTACGGCGCTTCCATCTCATTCGAGAGATCATCGATAGAGGAGATGTGAAGATATGCAGAGTACCCACAGAGGCGAATGTCGCAGATCCCCTGACCAAGGCTTTGGCACAGACAAAGCATGATGGTCACACTAGATCATTGGGTATTAGATACTACAGTGATTGACACTAGTGCTAGTGGGAGATTGTTGGTGAGAGCCCTAGAGCCGATCATGTAATGATTGTATGGACTAATTTGTATCATATTCCTATGTATAAATAAAGGCATGTTTTATGGTTATTATACTTACGTGTATTTGTGCCAATTAGCTAAGTATAATAATGTCCTTGAGTAGAAGGTTCTTATCTATATCAATCGATTGGTTGAATCGATAGTGAGATGATATGGAGAACACTACTCTAAATTATTCCTAGTCGAGTATTAACATTCAGGGACAATGTTAATACGTAGAGACTAGCATGTAGGTCAACATGATGACTTGATCTCATAAGTCATGGATATAGAGATATCAAGTTGACACATGGGTATGCATTAGAGAATGTATATTGAATGACCCGCCATGAGAAAGTATCATGGATCGTTATATGAGTGTCATATACTTTCTCATGTGGCTATTAGTATGACTATTAGTCCTTGGACCTGAAATCACCATGGATTCCTACATAAGGAGTTGCGTACTTTGGCTTCGTCAAACGTCACCCGTAAATGGGTGGACTATAAAGGCGATTACTGGATATGTAACAAATTATGGAGAGGGATGTGAGTGATGTAGATGGGATCTATCCCTCCTATATGACGGGAGCGATATCGTATTCTTGATAGAGTGAGACCACAAAGTGCATGGCCATGCCCAAGTGAGTCAATATGAGATATTGAGCTCACTTGATTAGTGTGAGTCTACTTGGAGTTCAAGATATAGATTGACTCGAGGATGACACGGTCTATGCCTCAATTGAGTCAATCTAGATATCAAGGATAGAGGGACATTATCATATATTGTGAGAGTCACAATTATTAGTCACAAGGTGATGTTGGATCTCAACATTCTTGTAACTTGGGTAGCAATGATGTGTTGCTAGATACCGCTCATTGCTTATGTTTCTAAGAGGTTAGAAGCATTGCCAACGTTACAAGAACCTATAGGGTCACACACAAAGAACAAATAGATGGAGAAAAATAGAAGTCAAGTTTGACTTGGCTAAATATGGAAAGTCCATAAAAGGCAAGTTTGACTTGACCTAAATCCAAATCAAGTTTGACTTGACTTGGTTCTACTTCAAGTTAGACTTGACATGGGAGAAGAAATGGAGTCAAGTTTGACTTGACTATTTATGGAAAGTCCATAAAAGGCAAGTTTGACTTGACCTAAATCCAAATCAAGTTTGACTTGACTTGGTTCCACTTCAAGTTAGACTTGACATGGGAGAAGAAATGGAGTCAAGTTTGACTTGACTATTTATGGAAAGTCCATAAAAGGCAAGTTTGACTTGACCAAAACCCACCTCACCTTTGTTTGACCAAGTGATGACTTGGTTTCCCCCCCATTTGAATTTCGAATTCAAATTGAAAGGGGATATGGAAGGCCACCTAATGGCACTTAGTAGCCATTATGGCCGGCCACCTAATGGCCATTAATGGCCATTAAGTGGCCGGCCACCATGAGGGAACAAAACCGATGTTTTTGTTTCATTTTGGGAGGTGAGGCTTTTCTTCTTCTCTCTTGTTTTTCGGTTGGAGTGCTTCTTCGACCTCTCCTCTTGGCCGAAACCTATAGGGTGCTAGCACACCTAAGGTTTTGATCCATCTTCATTTGTTCGCGTGGATACGTATAGAGGAGTGTCTGCTTTGATACTCTACGAGATCCGGCGGCCTTTTGGACAAGCGGGAAAGCGAAGGGCTACGCGTCAAGGGTAATGATTCTTATCATGTAGATCTAATGTAGATTAAACTCGTACTCGTAATTTATTTTATGTTCGCACGGATCCGTGGCCGAACTTCTGGGGTTTCCGCAACGCAAAAAGCGGTTTTTGCGGCCTAGAATTTCCAACAGCACAAGCCGCCCAGAAGGAGGTGGCTAACACACCGGTCCCAAGCCTTGCTCAGAATAGCCGACCCCCGGGCGGACCCATCCGCAGCCTGCGGGGGAGGGGGGGGCAGCCGACCGAGCAGGGATGGAGCGCAGGCACATGCAGCAGGTGGCTCAAGGGTGCCTGCCGACCTGCTGGAGGCCTTATTGTGCCTTCCACTAGAGCCATATGCACGACACGGAGGAGTGACGGCAAGTTGGGAGCGGTCGAGCTCCTACCTCAGGGGACGAGGGCTAGGGGTGTTAATTCGGGTGGGTCGGGTCAGGTTCGGGTCGGGTTGGAAAAATAAATTGTTTAACTCCCAACCCGAACTCGACCCGAACCCGATTTCTACCCGAAATGCCCAAACCCAAACCCGAACCCGACCAACCCGAATCCGACCCGAATAACCCGAAAAAATTGATTCAAAACATTTTTTCGCTATTTTCCCTATAATTCTTCGCTTTTATCTCAATACTCCATCATTATCATACTAATATTGATATTAATATACATAAAAATAACATAATTTTCAAAATTAAAATTTGATTTAACCGTAAAAAATCCACTAAACATTAAATTCAGGTCAACCCGAACCCAACCCGAAAATTTTCAACCCGAAACCCTCCAACCCAAACCTGACCCAAACCTAAAAATTTTCAACCTAAACTCGATTTTTTCGGGTCGATTCAGGTTGGGTCGTCGAGTCGTGTTGATTTTTGACACCACTAACGGGGGCGGTCGGCAACCCCCGAGCTGGGCTCAGGTAAGGGAGGTCCGGCCGCTGCACCCGCAGTTGAAGAACCCAGGCGGAACCCCGACAGCCCGCAACATGTTTTCGCCGGAGGAGCGGACCGAGTCTGAGGAAATGGACAAGGAGCAAGCCAACCAACAGAACGTCGTCCGAGGAGGAGTACACGTGATCTCATGCAGGCCTACCGAGGGATCTTCCAATCGAGCTCGGAAAGCACAAATACGCCGACTTGAAATCCACCAAGTCGACACGAGCACCGCTTGGGCACAGGGGCCCCAGATCAGCTTCAGGTCGTAGGATCTATAGGGACTGGAAGTCACGCATGATGATGCCCTGGTGATCACCGCCATGATTTCCAACTACCAGGTCCATCGAACCATAGTGGACATGGGCAGCTCGGTCAACATACTTTACAAGAAAGTCTTTGATCAACTACAGATCGAGCCATCCCAACTGGAGTTGGAGGCCACCTCACTATTCGGATTCACGGGGAACCAGGTGCAGCCGATTGGGCAGATTCGGCTGGCCATATTCTTAGGGGAGGAGCCCCTGAAGTGAACTAGATGGTCCACCATTCTGATAGTGGGCGCCCCCTCGACCTACAATGCGATCCTAGGCCGACCGGCCCTCAACGAATTCCGAGTCGTCACCTCGATTTTCTACCTCAAGATCAAATTCTCGGTCGGCGACAAGGTCGGGGAGGTAAGAGGAGATCAGAGGGTGGCCCGCCGGTGCTACGTGGATGATGTTCGGACGGAAAGCCAGAAGGCTCAGCGCACATCCACCAGCTGCAACATGGTACAATCCTCTGCATGGGCCAAGCTGCATGACAACAAGGAAGAGGTTCAGTTGCTTCCCAAGCTTGAGGAAGCCCGAGTCAAGATAGCCGTCGGTTTGCCGTGCGAGCTGAAGGAGTGATGGTAGCCCACAACGAGTGTCACGATGAGCCTCAAATTTGAATTTATAAATTGAAAACCCTTAGCTCACAAAACTAAGTGTAATATAGCGGTCTCAAGTCATATTTTTCCAAGGACTAGTTAAGAATGCTTAACTCAAGCTAGATTTTGTCGTTTTTGTTTTGGGTTTTCAAGTGAAATGGGTTTTGTTTTGCGATAATGAATGAAATTACAGTAGAAACAAAATAAACTCGGCTAATTCAGAAACTAATTCGAAATTTGCGGAAACTACACTTATCCTATTTGAAAACTGAGCAATTCATTTCAAAACTATGAGATTGTAATTCAAGAACTAATATTGAATGTCGGAAAACATAGGATCTGTAGCTAAATTGCAGAATTGGGAAAACTAGAGCAAAGTAATACCAAAAGAACAAGACTAAGAAGTAAGTTGATACAAATTGAAAAAGAAACTAATGAATAAGAGTTCAGAAATGAAATTTGCCGAAATTACACATCAGACTAGTCCCTTGCCAAGATCTCCTTCTTGCCGTCACACAAAAGCCAAGCTAGAAACCCTCTAGCTCGAAAACCAGCGAGAACAGACTCCCTTGATCAGTTTGCGTTGGCTTGGTGCGAATTGATCTTCCTGATCGGTCAAGCGACCGATCAGGACTCCTTCTGATCGGATTGGAGACCGATCAGTAGTGTCTCTGTCCTATCACAGAGATCGATCAGTATCTGAAATCCCGACCACCGATCCTTCCTTCTTGATAAGCTGGACAGCGGATCTACTCAGGAACCCTCAGAAACTTTCGGAGAACCCCTCCGAATGCTCCGACAGCTCCAATCGATGAAGAGCGATGATCAAACAAGATTCGATTGGCAGAAACAGAGCTCCGGCGAAACCCTCACCTGAGCTTTCGAAAGACAAAGTTGATTAGCAAACTTAACAGAAAGTCTACCTAGATGATTCAAAATCTTGAAACAAAGCATAGATCTAATGTTGGTCGCGCGCAATCGGAGAAGAAAGCTAAGATATCGAAGAACAGGGAAGAACTCGCGAAGCCCCGCTCTGTTGAGGAGTTTCTGATTAAATTAACTCCAATTCAAATTGAACGGATGTGATCATCCCCGCTTAATCCAACGGTCAGATCATCTCGGATTGAAACCAAACTTTCCAGATCTCCATCAGGATCTTCTTCTCCTTAGCTTGGATCGATCAGATCTGCAATGGATAGCTCGGATTGCCCTTCCTTTTGAATGGACGTCTTAGACTCCTCTCGAGCTTGATCCAACGGCTAGATGACTTCTGATTTGGACCAAAACTTCATATCTTAATCTGTGGTTTTGATTTACTCTACCTTGAGCTCGGATTGATCAGAAAATGAAAGATGGCTCAGATCTCCCCATATCTTTATTGGACGACCCATGTTCCTCCATTGCTTGATCATCTTGATTAGAGCCAAGTTTGACTCAAATTCGATCCAATCTGATCTAGGTCCATGATCATTCGAAGCCTACAAAATTATATTCAAATTTTAATGCCAAAACATCTCAAATATAACAAGAATTGCATCCAAAGCTAAAATAGCAATAACTCATGGAACCTAGTGTAAATGCAAGATTAAGCATATAAAAGAGATCAAAACATGGGTTTAAGAGCCTAAATTAATTACCAAAATGGTAATTATCAACTCCCCCACATTTGCTCTTGGGCGTCTCGCACAAACCAACTAATGAACTAATGATGTACCCCCTAGATTATTCTCAATCATAGTTAGAAGCAATTGAAAGGGAATTACCTAGGGTTGTCAAATCTCAAAAATCTAAACTCAATGGACTAGAGTCTTGTCCTTAGTCAACAACAAAGTATACTTCATCCTTCATGACTAATTGAGATGAATTAAACACTCAAATCCTCTCAAGAAAATTTTTGATGGCTCTCTTCCTAAGTTCTAAATTTTTAATGGAAGTGAAGCTCACCCAAACACATCATGTTTCTTGCACTACCATAAGCTTGCTTATGCACTACTCTCCACCATCATTCTTGAGTTGGATCCACACCTAAAAAGGCTTATTTGAACAAGTTAAGGAAATATAGAATGATAAGAATGAAATAGAAGTTTAGTAGATGAAAAATTTAAGAAGGTGGAAGACTTGGGTACTAAAAATGTCACTAGATGAACTTTGCCTTCTTTTTCTTCTCTCAGCAGAAATCAGAACTTAAAGTTGAGCAGGGAATAGACAGTGACTCTGAAATCACTGAATTCAGTGATTCAACCTCTTGAATTCAGTGTTAAGTTGAGCAGGGAATGAGGTGGAACATTGTCATCTCTAGTGACTTCCCGAAGCTTCCCGAAGCTTCAAACACTAGCAGCTTGCTCAAACAAAGTTTTGACAAAACCTGATTTAAGCTACTCTTGTTAGATTTGGGACTCCCAATACAGCACCAATGAAGCTAAAAAAAGAAATTCAATCCATGAAGCAAGGTTTGATTATCCACCAACTCTCCATTAAAACTCTAGTTTCCTTGATGAATTGCTTCATTGCTTAAGTTCTGTGAACATTTCACATGGCTGAGATACAAATTGTATGAGAATAAACTTATCATGTTAATACTTTTTATTCTTCCATACCCCTCTTTCATAGCAAACTTATTCCAAAAGATTTTTTTTAAGCATCCATCATCTCACTGGAATTGAATGAACTGCTTCATTTCAGAATGATCCCCATTCAAAAATTGATTGAATGGAATAAGCCAAGCTTCAGTAATCCAACCCTCTGTTGATCGGTCAAGAGACCGATCAGGCAGAGCCTGATCAGTCAAGCAGACCGATCACACTGCATTTAGCGATTTCTCAAATCGGTTTGGGCTTCTTCTGATCGGACTGGCCTTCTTCTGATCCGTCTGAGTGACCGATCAAACACTTCCCTGATCGGTTTGGAGACCGATCAGAGCATCATCAGAATGAAACTGTCACAGATTTCAGATTCCCAGTTTTCAGATTTGGACTGCTTCCTGCACCATACAACTACAAATTACAGTATTCACATTTTGCAAACTAACAGAAAGCTTATTGTTACTTGGACTGCATAACTAAGTCTGACATGGATGAGTTCAAGTGAGTCAAGTTTTTTTTTCCTTTTTTTTCACTATGACTGACAGCATAACTAAATCTTGGAGCTTGTGAACTTGTATACATCTGCCCATTCGCCAGAGGTACTAAGGTTGAAATAACAAAGCTATGGTTGAGAATTGATGACAGGTGTTAGAATGGATGGATGTTGTTTCTGAAATTGTCTGATACATGTGCCAAGGCTGAGGAAAACTTGCGGCAAGTGACATAGAAGCAAATCTTGAAAAATGAAACTGATTCATTGTGACTTGCATCCTTACATTCAACAAGTTCCTCACCAATATCAGTGCCTTCAATCACCATAATGAAACCAAAGCTCAGGAATGACTTAACATCTGCCATATCAAAATCCTTCCAATTGTGCCAACAAGTTTTTTTTTCTCTTTTTTTTTACAACTTCTATATGAGTCTTACACTATAACAAACCCTTCTCATTCTTTTAAATCTATCAAAACAGATTGTCAACTCAACATTCGGAATTTCACAGTAACAACTAAAAATAAGCTTCAAAAATGCATCATTTCTCACCAAAACACTTCAAAACACTAACCACCTCCCCCGCACTTGTTAGTGATATGAGAGAAGTGTCCTAAGGCAATCGTCTTATGATTGTAAACATTTATTTTAATAAATGATAAATCACTATTTGAGTATACATGTTTGTATTTGATTGGGATCTTAAACTCATATACTGAATGTCCGCCATACAATTCACAGCATAAGAGAATTTGTGATGGGATCACAACTAGTGATTATCTCTAAATGTGCAAATGTAAATTGTTGGAAATATCCCTAGTCGATGAATTGATAAATACGGACACTATCAATTCTGTTGAGATTAGCATGGGTTATTCTCTATTCAGCTGATTCTCACTGGCTGGTAACATTGGGATGTCCGGAGATAAACATGGATGCTAGTTAAGGGAACTAGTTCATTGGAGTGACTAGCTGTAAGACTTCATATGGGAATCTACATGTAGATATGTCAATGAAGATCTTACTGCGGCTTAAGTGCGATGTTCCTTTGACTTGCGGTGTTCAAGTCATCTTGGTCATGGAGACTTATACTTTGACATCTTAAGCAAGCATCTCCAAGGAGGTGTGGACCCAGGATGATCGGGTATAAGCCGAAGTGCCCGAAGATGTTTGAACAGCCTACAAAGGATTCACCACTCCTTACGAGGAGCTGTATACCCAGGCCTATCGTCGGATTGTTACTCAAAGCCTCTGGCCAGAGCATATCATGTTAAGAGTGCGAGTCTCTTAAATACATGAGAGTAATTAGAAATTCAAAGGACGAGAAAGACACTACTTGGGCTAGGTGTGACGTAGTCAGCCTAGTGGGGACTGACACCATTGACCGTGTCCTGAACCAAGTGGGTATAAGGTGTTGAAGGGAATGGGGCACGATTCATTAGAGCTGCTGAAGGGTTTCAGAATAATTTCTTCTGAGGTCAAACCGTTGATCTTTCGATTAATTGGGGATCATGATGTACTACTAGGTGCCACTCATGATCGTTCTATAATTAGTTAAATTATAGACGGCCAACATAAATCGAAAGCCTATTTAGTCACACGCACTACGAGTAATCCGAGGGATTTAAAATGAGTTGAAAATTAGATTTTCCGATCAAGAGAAATAAGTCGAATCTGAGTTAGTCAGAGGCGCAATGGAAGCTAAAAATGGCTAAGTCTTTTGAAGGCTTTTTGGGCGAATTAAATGAGTTTAATTCGCGGCGGTTCGGCTTGGTTTGGCCGGCCAAAGAGGGTGTCAAAACCCCCTTTGGTGGCCAGTCACAATAAGAGGAGAAAACCAATTAATTTTGGTTTAATTAATAAAATAAATCTAGTGCGATTTATTTTATAAATTATGGATAAATAAATTTGTATAGAGAAATTTATATAAATAAAATTTATAGAAATTTATTCTTTTATGGAAGATTAAAATAATCCATGAATTGATTTATTTTAATTTTATAAAATCAATTATGAATTGATTTTTCCATAATAAGAAAGTTTATAAATTTATTCTAAAAATTTATTCCATAATTTAAAGAGAAGAAGAATTAGTTTTATTATAAATTAGTTTATAATAAAGACTCGGTTTAAACGGAATAATTAATAAGAAAATTTATAAGATAAATTTCTTATAACTAATTCCGTTAATTCCGTTAATTCGGTTTAGAGGGAGACTTAGCAAAGGAGTTGCTACTATATAAAGGAACCAAAGGCTAGCCCTTATTCCAATCAATTAATCAAGAGATTAATTATTCTCTCCCTCTCTCTCTTAATCTCTCCTCTCCTCCTTCTCCCTCTCTTCCCTTAGGGCCGGCGCCCACCCTAGCTCCCCTAGGGTCGGCGCCCAACCTACATCCAAGGTGGTGGAGGCCGTGAGCTTCATGAAGAAGAAAGAGAACCTGAACACGAAGAAGAAGAAGCGGATAGCGATTCCTCTCTTCCCGGAATTCGATTCCGTTACTTCGTTGGTTAGTTTCCTATCTTTCCTCTCTTGTTCATCTAGTTGTGCCTTCCGAGAATCTAGTAGTTCTCGTCGGCACAAAACTCGTGACTATGCGAAGTCATCCCAAAGAGAACTCGGCGTGGACGCGAATAGAGGCGGAGCTTCCAAGGGACGCTACGGTTGGATCTCGTCCCTTACTTCGAGTTACGAGAGGTATTTGGTAAATTTGTTTACTTTTCCGCAAAGTTTTATTTTATGATTATGTCAACACAATGTAAGGTTGCATGCTAGATACGAAGTTAAAATAATTTAGGAAATTATTTTATGCAAACTCTTCCGCTGCACGTAAAAATTTTGAATTTTACGAACTCGTATCCTTGTCGACATGCACCCGGTCCCAACAGCACTTAGGTTTTTGACTGTCTCGGGCAAAGTAACATTAAGAAATAATCAAAGCACCCAAGTCCATGGAAAATATGGTTATGAACAGAAAAATAGGGGAAGGAAAATAGAATATAGAGTAGATCAACAAGAAATATTGCAAAAATGATATGAAAAAGGAAACAAAATGATTCACCTCTATAAATGTGGTCCAATCATAGAAATATAGTTTTGAAAGAACCTAAATAAGTTCTAGAGTACAATCACATGTGTGTATCTCAAAAATAAGGTCAAATCCTCACTAGGTAAAAAGAATTCATCTCAAGTCATCAATCTAGAGTCCATTACTAAGTAGTAACTCAAGTATCTAAGAATTTTCATCCATTGACTCAAATTCTAAGTTTTAACAACCAAATTTAATTCACTTTCATAGAGTTCTAAAATGATATAAAGAAAATCTAGAGGGATACATTTATTCCAAATCATGCATGAAACAAGATGCCAAAAGGCTAAAATGGTATCTACAATGAATCTTTATTCACTCTACACTACCTAAGCATTTATTAGCAAGAACTCACTATAAAGAAAAATTTACTGCTAGAAAACATAAAAATGGCATATACAATGAAATAAAAGCGTAAGAAGAATTAAACTCCCCTTTAAGTTGGGTAGATAGCATCTTTAACATCCAATCCATCCACACCTAGCTCCTTCACTTCTTCAAAATATTTCTTGAGCCGGTGGCCATTAACTTTCCATAGAAGATTATTAGCTTCATCCTTAATCTCAATAACACCAAAAGGAAAAACATTAGTAACAAGAAATGAACCTTCTCATCTAGACCTCAACTTACCTTTAATTAATTTGAGCCTTGATTTGTACAAAAGAACTTTGTCACCAATTTGAAACTCCTTCTTTACTATATGTTTATCATGAAAGTTCTTAGTCTTCTCTTTGTAAATCCTTGAGTTTTCATATGCTTCCAATCTTATCTCCTCAAGTTCTTGAAGTTGTAGCTTCCTTTCTTCTCCCACTTATTGGCATCAAAATTGCAAGCCTTCACCGCCCAATAAGCTCTATGCTCTATCTCCACGGGTAAGTGACAAGCTTTCCCATAAACAAGCCGGTAGGAAGACATTCCAATAGGTGTCTTATATGTCATCCGATAAGCCCACAATGCATCATCAAGTCTTTTGCTCCAATCTTTTCTACTAGGCCTCACGATCTTCTCCAAGATTGTCTTAATCTCTCTATTTGATATTTCGGCTTGTCCATTAGTTTGGGGGTGGTAGGAAGTAGACACTTTATGCAAAACTCCATATTTGTTGAGTAAAGCCTTTATGTGCTTATTGCAAAAATGTGAACCTTGATCACTTATAATAGCTCTTGGAATTCCAAACCTACAAAAAATGTGTGACCTAAAAAAATTCACAACAACAAAAGAATCATCAGTCTTGGAGGTAATGGCCTCCACCCATTTATATACATAATCAACAGCAAGTAGTATATACAAAAATCCACAAGATGCAGGAAAAGGTCCCATAAAGTCTATCCCCATATATTAAAAATTTCACAAAAAAACATAGTTTGTTGGGGCATTTCATTCCTAGCTCCTATGTTTCATGTCCTCTGACATCTATCACAATTTTTATAAAATAGATAAGCATCATGGAATAAAGTATGCCAGAATAATCCACATTCTAGTATTTTCCTAACGGTCCTCTGTGGACCAAAATGTCCTCCACAGGCTTACGAATGACAAAGTGTAAGAACTGAATAAAAACTCATGATCAGGTATACATCTTCTAATTATTTGATCATTACAAAATTTCCACAAGTAAAGATCATCCCACACATAAAATTTAGCATCACTCTTAAATTTATCTTTCTGAGCCTTAGTAAATAGTTAACTAGATCTGTATACCATGGCAACTCACCATGCACCACTAAGAGGTGCTCATCTCTAAAATCATCATCAATGGTTGTAAGGTGTCCATCTCCCTCTATCCTAATCAAATGATCTGCCACCAAGTTCTCATTATCACTCCTATCTCGAATCTCCAAATCAAACTCTTGAAGTAGAAGCATCCATCTAATCAACCTGGGCTTTGCATCTGGCTTCTTCAAAAGATACTTCAAGGATGCATGATCAGAAAATACAATCACATGAGAACATAGCAAATATGATCTAAATCTATCCAAAGCAAAAACATAGAAAGGAGCTCTTTTTCTGTGGTGGTGTAGTTAGCCTGAGCAGCATCTAAAGTCTTGGAAGCATAGCAAATAATATGTGGTGCTCCATCCACCCTCTATGCAAGTACAGCTCCTACAGCAAAATTCGAAGCGTCACACATCAACTCAAAAGGTAAAGTCCAATTAGGAGGTCTAATAATAGGAGCTGAAATAAGAGCCTCCCTCAATCTCTGAAAAGCTTCCTTGCATTTTTTTCATCAAAGCAAAAATTCACATCCTTTTGCAAAAGTCTAGTCAAAGGGCGAGCAATCTCACTGAAGTCTCTAATAAATCTCCTGTAAAATCCTACATGGCGAAGGAAAGCTCAAACATCCCCTACGCATATGGGGTAAGATAGAGAAGATATAACACTAACTTTAGCAGGATCTACTTCAATGCCTTTTCTAGAGACTATATGTCCTAAAACAATCCCATGCTCTACCATGAAATAACATTTTTCAAAATTCAGGACAAGATTAGTTTCAATGCATCTATGTAGTACCCTAGACAAATTATCCAAATAAGTATCAAATGATGTGCCAAATACAGAAAATTCATCCATAAATATTTCCATGCAGTATTCTAGTAACTCACCAAAAATACTCACCATACACCGCTGGAAAGTCCCTGGGGCGTTACAAAGCCTGAATGACGTATGTCTATAAGCGAATGTACCGAAAGGACAAGTGAAAGTAGTCTTCTCCTGATCCTCCGGGTCTATACAAATCTGAAAATAACCTGAATATCCATCTAGGAAGCAATAATGAGACTTCCCTGCCAACCTCTGTAAAATCTGATCAATAAAAGGCAAGGGATAGTGATCTTTCCTCGTTACTTGGTTTAGCTTCCTGTAATCGATACAAACTCTCCATGAATTCTTCACCTTGGTAGGTACTAACTCATTACTCTAATTCTCCACCACTGTCACTCCTTACTTCTTAGGAACCACATGAATAGGGCTAACCCACTTACTGTCAGAAATAGGGTATATAATGTTTGCCTGTAAAAGTCTAGTCATCTCTTTCTTTACAACATCAAGAATCAATGGGTTTAACCTTCTCTGTGGCTGCCTGACTGGCTTCACATTCTCCTCTAAAATATCCTGTGTATACAAATGGCGGGGCTAATACCAGGTATATCAGCTAATGTCCACCCTATAGCTCTCTTATGCTGTCTCAGAACCTACAATAATTTGTCCTCTTGCTCCGGATCCAAGTTCTGGGCAATGATAACAGGTAAACACTGCTCCTCTCCCAAATAAGCATACTTCAAATATTCTGACAATGGTTTTAACTCTATCTGTGACTGCTCGGTAGGTATGGGTGATCCCTGGGGCTCAGTGCAATTCCCTACACTTTCAAACCTATCCTCTGAATCTCCTGATATGTCAATCAATATAGGTGATCCCTGGGGCTCAGTGCAATCCCCTACACCTATAGAATCATCTCCAACTGCTAGTGAATCAGATACAATCTTCAAATCAACCCCCTCTATAGCTAATGCATCCTCAACCTCTAAAATATCCTCTGTGAATACCAAGTGAAACTCTATTAGCAAATAAATCTGCATCAACTAGCTCATCTGAAATATCCATGCTCATGATAGAATGATCCTCTTTGGGGTGCTTCATAGCATCAAAAATACTAAACTGCACCACTGTGTCTCCTATCTCCATAGAAAGTGTGTCTGCATATACATCAATCTTCGTCCTTGCAGTCTTCAAGAATGGTCTCCCAAGAATAAGTGGAGATCTATGTGCTAGATATCCCCCTCAATGTCTAAGATATAGAAGTCTGCAGGAAAAATCAACTCTTTCACCTTCACTAATACATCTTCAATTATTCCAGCTGGGTGAGTCTGACTCCTGTCTGCTAGCTGAATAACCACTCCTGTAGGCTGCATAGGTCCAATGCCAAGCATCTAAAAAACTGATCTAGGCATCACATTAATAGAAGCTCCCAAATCTAACATAGCATCATGAAAAATACTCCTCCCAATCTCACAGGACATAGTAAAAACTCCTGGATCTTCACATTTCTGGGGAATTGAATGAATAAGGACTGAAACATTCTGTCTTAAACTGACCAATTCATTCCCCTTTAGCTTCCTCTTGTGCACACACAAATCCTTAAGAAATTTGGTATACTTAGGTATTTGCTTGATCATGGTCAACAATGGCACATTTATTTCCACCTTACCGAATAGTTTCACAAGTTCTTGATACTCCTTTGTCTTCTCCTCCTCCACATTCTTTTTAGCTTGAATCTTACGCTGTGAGAAGGGTAAAGGGACTCTCGGTTCCTCCACTTGAGCTGAAATTTATGGAAGTGAGTATTGAGCAGGAACTTCAAGTGGAGTAGCTGCTGTAGGTGCACTTTTTTTACTGATTTCTTCTTGTTCTTCCACCAAAATCACAGGATCAATAGAAGAAGGACTTAGGCTTGAACTAGGGTCACATTCAACCGGTGTAGAATCCATTTCAGGGCTGTTCTGAGCTGGAAAACAAGTTGCTGAAAATTTTTCAGAAAAATCAGGCCTTTGAGTGTTAAGACTTGAAGCAACTCTCCTACTCCTCAAAGTTATTGCACTAACATTTCCCTTAGGATTAGGCATAGCTTAAGAAGGTAATTGACTCGATCTTTGAGCTTTCATTTGATTTATCCCACTTGCAAGTTGACCAATATGTCTTTCAATGTTTTGAAGGTGGAATCATTCTTTTGTTGCCCTTGTTGTTGTTGCAAAATTTGTTGTTGTTGTAGGATTTGTTGCATCATCTCCTCAAGCCTTTATTATTGTGCATTAAACCCACTAGAGTTCCCAAAACCTCCTTGATTGGTATGGGACTTTTGTTGGCCTTGAAATGAAACATTGGGTTGCTAAAAACCTTGGGTTTGCTATGAACTCTGAAAATGAGGTTGTTGGGGCTGATTAAATGAGTGAATGGGATGTTGAAATTGTTGAAAATTGGCTTGAGAACTAGGTGGATGTTGCTGGAAATTATTGCTCTGAAAATTCTGATTTTGATGCTGAAATTGTTGGTTGAAAGGCTGAAATTGTTGGGGTTGAAAATTCTGATTTGAAGGTTGGAAATTCGGCTGGTATGGCTGTGAAGGTTGAAAAGATTGCTGGAAATTTTGAATTGGTTGAAATCCTTACTGATTTTGTTGGAATTGAGGCTGAAAAGGCTGAGTTCCTTGCTGAAATTGAGAATATGGTTGCTAAAAATTCTGAAAATGTTGTTGAAAATTCTGATTTTACTGCTGATTTTGTTGTGGGGGTTATTGTGAAGTGTTTTGCTAATAGAATGAATTGTCATACTTCAAATTAGGGTAATCTCTCCATCCCGGATTGTAAGTAGATGAATAAGGGTTGTTTCTTTGTTGGAATTGGCATCCTCTAGTCAAAACAGCTAAAGATTCATCTTGTTGAAGATTAGGACACAAATCTGAATTATGCTCTTGGCTTGAACATATACTACACACTCCCATAACCGGATTTTGAAAAGAAGCTATTGGAAAGTTTTGAGGTTGGTTCACATTATTCAAAGTCATTTGCTTCACCAAAGAGGTTAACTCCAACAATGAACTCTTGATCTCTTTTTGTTCATTTGAAACCATTTGAACTTCATTCACCCCTCTAGTAGAAAGAGCCCTACTTCCAAATTGTTGTAAATTCTCCGCCATATTTGAAATCAATTCTCTAGCTTGTTCTGGGGTCTTGTTCACTAGAGCTCCTCCAGCTACAGCATCAATCATGATTCTATCCATTTGAAGTAGACCTTCATAGAAATATTGAATAAGAAGCTGCTCACTTATTTGATGTTGTGGACAGCTTGAGCACAACTTATTAAATCTCTCCCAATAGTCATATAAGGTATCTCCCACCACTTGTTGAATACCACAAATGTTCTTTGTAATAATAGCAGTTCTTGAAGCTGGAAAGTACTTCTCTAAAAATACATTTTTCATAGCAATCCAACTAGCAACATGTCCAGTAGGCAAGTAATAAAACCAATCTTTAGCTGCTCCAGCCAAAGAAAATGGAAATGCCCTTAATTTGATGTCCTCTTTAGAAATCCCTTGAGGTTTCATAGTCGAGCATACTACATGGAACTCATGCAAATGTCTGTTAGGATCTTCTCCTGACTGTCCCTGAAACTTGGGAAGTAGATGAATTAAGCATGATCTTAACTCAAAATCTCCAGCTAACTCTGGATAAGCAATACAAGAGTACTGAAATGCATCATCAGGGGCTGCAAGCTCCTTCATAGTCTTCTGATGTTCTGCCATAAGACTACTTGAATGAGTAAAAATATTTTCAATAGTTTCTGAAACTCTTCCTTGATTTCTCCTAGCTCTGAAGGTTCTCTCAATCTCAGGATCAAATTCCACAATATCACCACCAGCAGTCCTGGTCATAAAACCAACAAAATGGCAGCAAATGTATACCGAAAAAGCTAAAGCAACTTAAATAGAATCAAAAAAATATGAAACTAAGCACAAGCTCAAATCAAACAAACTCAACTGGTGTAGTTCCCCGGCAACGACACCAAAAATATGATGGTAGCCCACAACGAGTGTCACGATGAGCCTTAAATTTTGAATTTATAAATTGAAAACTCTTAGCTCACAAAACTAAGTGTAGTATAGGGGCCTCAAGTCGTATTTTTCCAAGGACTAGTTAAGAATGCTTAACTCAAGCTAGATTTTGTCATTTCTGTTTTGGGTTTTCAAGTGAAATGGGTTTTGTTCTACGATAATGAATGAAATTACAGTAGAAACAAAATAAACTCGGCTAATTCAGAAACTAATTCGAAATTTGCGGAAACTACACTTATCCTATTTGAAAACTGAGCAATTCATTTCAAAACAATGAGATTGCAATTCAAGAACTAATATTGAATGTAGGAAAACATAAGATCTGTAGCTAAATTGCAGAATTGGGAAAACTAGAGCAAAGTAATACCAAAAGAACAAGACTAAGAAGTAAGTTGATATAAATTGAAAAAGAAACTAATGAATAAGAGTTCAGAAATGAAATTTGCCGAAATTACACATCAGATCAGTCCCTTGCCAAGATCTCCTTCTTGCCGTCACACAAAAGCCAAGCTAGAAACCCTCTAGCTCGAAAACTAGCGAGAACAGACTCCCTTGATCAGTTTGCGTTAGCTTGGTGTGAATTGATCTTCCTGATCGGTCAAGCGACCGATCAGGACTCCTTCTGATCGGATTGGAGACCGATCAGTAGTGTCTCTGTCCGATCACAGAGATCGATCAGTATCTGAAATCCCGACCACCGATCCTTCCTTCTTGATAAGCTGGACAGCAGATCTACTCAGGAACCCTCAGAAGCTTTCGGAGAACCCCTCTGAATGCTCCGACAGCTCCGATTGATGAAGAGCGGTGATCACACAAGATTCGATTGGCAGAAACAGAGCTCTGGCAAAACCCTCACCTGAGCTTTCCAAAGATAAAGTTGATTAGCAAACTTAACAGAAAGCCTACCTCGATGATTCAAAATCTTGAAACAAAGCTTAGATCTGATGTTGGCCGCGCGCAATCGGAGAAGAAAGCTAAGAAATCGAAGAACAGGGAAGAACTCGCGACACCCCGCTCTGTTGAGGAGTTTCTGATTAAATTAACTCCAATTCAAATTGAACGGATGTGATCATCCCCGCTTAATCCAACGGTCAGATCATCTCGGATTGAAACCAAACTTTTCAGATCTCCATCAATGGTCAGGATCTTCTTCTCCTTAGCTTGGATCGATCAGATCTGCAACGGATGGCTCGGATTGCCCTTCCTTTTGAATGGACGGCTTAGACTCCTCTCGAGCTTGATCCAACGGCTAGATGACTTCTGATTTGGACCAAAACTTTAGATCTTGATTTGTGGTCTTGATTTACTCTACCTTGAGCTCGGATTGATCAGAAGATGAAAGATGACTCAGATCTCCCCATGTTTTGATTGGACAACCCATGTTCCTCCATTGCTTGATCATCTTGATTAGAGCCAAGTTTGACTCAAATTCGATCCAATTTGATCTAGGTCCATGATCATTCGAAGCCTACAAAATTATATTCAAATTTTAATGCAAAAACATTTCAAATATAACAAGAATTGCATCCAAAGCTAAAATAGTAATAACTCATGGAACCTAGTGTAAATGCAAGATTAAGCATATAAAAGGGATCAAAACATGGGTTTACGAGCCTAAATTAATTATCAAAATGGTAATTATCAAGGAGCCGCTGTTGGAGTGTCTAACCCGAAATCAAGATGTGTTCGCCTGGTCGGTAAAGGAGCTGAAAGGAGTCCGAACGGAGGTGGCTGAGCACCACCTTCACGTCTACCCTAACGCTCGGCCAGTCAAGCAAAGAAAGCGGGACTTAAGCACAGAGAAAAATAAGGTGATCCAGGCTGAGATCGAGAAATTGCTGGAGGTCGTGCACATCCGGGAAGTCCAATTCCCGGCCTGGCTAGCCAACGTAGTCCTGGTAGCCAAGCCTGACAATAAGTGGAGAGTGTGTATCGACTTCCAGGACCTCAACCGAGCATGCCTGAAGGACTGCTACCCTCTGCCCCGGATCGACCATATGGTTGACTCGACAGTAGGAAACGATCTCATCTCCAGGCTGGACGCCTACCAAGGACATCACCAAGTGCCCTTGGCGGCCGAGGACCAAGAGAAAGTGAGCTTCATCACAGCTGGCGGCACGTACTGCTACACAGTCATGCCATTCAGGCTGAAGAACGCCAGAGCCACCTATCAGAGGATGATGAACAAGGTATTCCACACCCAGATCAGCCGGAACATTGAGGTATATGTGGACGACATTCTAATCAAATCAAGCCAAGCGGCAGATCTGGTGGAGGATGTAGAAGAGACCTGTCAGACCTTACGCAGGTACGAGCTCAAACTAAACCCCGCAAAGTGTCTTTTTGGGGCCCGAAGTGGCAAATTCCTCGGATACATAGTTACCGAGAGAGGCATAGAGGTCAACCCAAGTAAGGTCAAGGCTCTCCTCGACATGCCACCACCATGGAACTTCCGAGAGGCGCAAAGGCACACCGAGCGCATCACGACATTATCCCGCTTCATATCCCGATCTGTCGAGCGGGGATTACCCTTCTTCAAGACGCTCCGACGAGCCACCAAGTTCTAGTGCGATGCCGACTGCGACAAGGCGTTCGAAGAATTAAAGATATATCTGGCCGAGTTGCCAGTGATGGCCAAGCCCAAGGTAGGAGAGGTGTTGTTTGTGTATTTGGCTGCCTCGGCTGAGTCGGTCATCATGGCCTTGGTTAGACAGGAGGGGGTCGAGCAGCAACCTGTGTACTTCTTCGGTCATTTACTGAAGGGTGATGAGTGTCGATATACGACACTCAAGAAATTAGCGTATGTTTTGTTGTTAGCCGCCCAAAGGCTCCGACCCTATTTCCTGGCACATCCGATCGTGGTCCTAACCAATAATAACCTGGGACGAGTAGCTTCAAACCCAGAGGCATCAGGGCAACTGATTAAGTGGGCGACCGAGCTAAGTGAGTGTGTCATCCAGTATCAAGCTCGGCCAGCTATCAAAGCACAAGCCTTAGCTGATTTCCTAAGTGAGCTGCATTCGGAAGAGGTTGAAGAAGCTTGGCAAGTCTATGTGGATGGCTCGTCAGCTAGGCAGGGCAGTGGGATAAGGATTCTGATGGTCTCGCCGAGGGGAGAACAGTTACACCTGTCAGTCAAACTGGAATACCGAGCAACAAATAACGAGGCTGAGTACGAGACCCTCATCACGGGATTGCAAGCAGCTAAGCACGTAGGGGTCACGCAGGTCGTTCTATACTCGGATTCTCAGTTAGCCACCCAGCAGCTCGCCAGTCGGTTCAAAGTCAATAGCGACTGGTTGCAAGCCTTTGTGGAAGCCTACGAGAAATTAAAAGCGGGATTCCAGGAGGTCCAATTACAGAAAATCCCCAGAGAAAGTAACCTACGGGTAGACGAGTTGGCCAAGTTGGCTAGCTCGGTAGGCTCTTGGGTGCTTCCTCAGCCAAGCAGTCAAATAATGATGGCGATGCATATAGAGCAATAAGCTGAGCTGGAGCTCAAGGCGGATTGGAGAGCGCCGCTTATCGCCTACCTCACAAACGGGACTCTCCCAGCCGATCGGGAGGAGGCCCGATTCCTACGAAAGTGGGCAACCTAATACTCCCTAGTCGGTGATGCACTATACAAGAGAGCTTTTGCCCGACTCCTCCTCAAATGCTTGGGTGAGGAAAATGCCGACCATGTGCATAGAGAAATACACATGGGAGTCTGTGGGAGCCGTGTGGGAGCTCGGGTCGTGGCCCGAAAGACGCTACTGGCCGGATATTATTGGACAACCCTCCAGAAGGATGCCGACTGAATGGTCTTGACCTGCTTGTCTTGTCAAAAGCATCATAATCTGCCTCACCGACCCATGGAAATGATGAAGGTGTCGGTGGTCTCATGCCCATTCGACCAATGGGGGATGGACATAGTGGGGCCATTCCCGACCGTTGTGGCTCAGAAACGATTCTTGCCGGTGGTGGTCGATTACTTCTCCAAGTGGATAGAAGCCGAGGCCCTAACACGTATCACGGAGCAGGCGGTGATTAAATTTCTATGGCAGAACATCCTGTGCCGGTATGGGTGATAGATCGATGTGGCGTGCTAGAGGGGGGGTGAATAGCAATTTTTCGTCGTTTTCTCTACAAGATTGTTAGCGCAGCGGAAATACAAATAAAAATAAACTAATCAAGAGAGAACAATGCTAACAAACCGATTTACTTGGTATCCACCCCGGACGGGTAACTAATCCAAGAATCCGTCGGTGGATCAATCCCCGGATAACTTCCGGCTAGCTCTCGTCGCTCCTTGTGGGTGGAGAAACCTCGCCACAACACTTCGGACGCTATCTGAGCACAAGAGACTACTAACTCACTTTACCCAAGTGAGTTTCGTCTAGAGAAATAGTAGTAAACGAGCCCCTTTTAAATAGGGCTCGAATCTGAATCAGCCGCTACCAGTCGACTGCCAAAATGGCAGTCACCTGGTCCCACTCAGATTCGACCGTTGCGGTACAACGTTCGAATCTGCCAGCCTGTTCCAGCCTATACCAGTCGACTGCCAACGGGCCAGTCGACTGGTACACACCTAAGCCTAGGGTTTCACTCCCGAGTACTAATCTCTCCGCACTTAAACCCTCCCGGCTTAGCCCCTGAGTACAAACACTCATACTCAGACCCTCACAACCCAGTTGACTCTTCACCAGCAGTCTTGACTGTTGCCTTCACGTCCTCTTCATCTTCGGTCCTCGTCCCTCGGATGCGCACGTAAACCTCCAGCTTGCCTCCATGCCACCCTTCACGTACGCCTCGATGTCCATGTCCCTCGGCTCATCATCCATGCTATCCAACAGTCCCTCAGATGCGCATGCAAGCCTCCATCTTGCCTCCATGCCATCCTTCACCTGAAGACATCAACCAAGTCCATGTGTACCTGTACACCCGCACGCTCATGTACACATATTAGTCCAGCACAAATCCTAACTTAACCATATTGCCCACACATCAAAATATCATGATCCTCCAGATCATCTCAGGGTCGATTGCCCCAACAATGGGATCCCTCACAATCTCGTCTTGGACAATGGAAGACAATTCCAGGGCCAGAAAATACAGGAATGGTGCTCGCCCTACGGTATTCTGTAGGCCTTCACGTCAGTAGCATACCCGTAGAGCAACGGCCAAGCAGAAGTGGCCAATCGAGAAATCCTGAGGGGCTTGATGACCAAGCTAGACCACGCAGGAGGCACCTGGGTCGATGAACTACTGAGTGTCCTGTGGGCTCAGCGGACTACACCGAGAGAAACTACAGGCCACACACCATTTTGGTGTACGGAAGCGAGGTCGTAGTGCCTGTGGAGGTCGAATGCGAGTCCGACCGACGAAAAGCTTATGATGAGGATAACTCGGAAAGAAGGCGATTAGGGTTAGATCTGGTCGAAGAAATCCGAGAAAAGCAGTCGCTCAGATGTTTTCCTACCGCCAGAGAATGAAACAGAGATATAATTGAAGGGTGTTGCCAAGGGTCGTCCAAGTCGGTGACCTTGTGTGGAAAAGAATAATGCCAGTCGGGGATGTCAGCAAGCTCGAGCCTTAGTGGGGAGGGCCCTTCAAGGTCGTCCAGAAGTTGGCCTCAGGAGCATATTACCTAGAGAACGAGCAGGGAAGAAAGCTGGATCAGCCTTGGAGTGTTATCCATCTCCAGCCATATCGAGAGGCAGAGTGAGAGCTTGTAAGACAAGTATATTTCATGACTGTAATGATAGTGGAAGAACGACGTTTTTGGTCAACTTGCAGGTGCTCCAGACTCTCGCCTTTGAGCAAGTTATAAGTGGGCATGCCCCCGTGCACCCCTCGGCTCGACCCCCAATTCGAACGCGTGGCGACCCATGCTCCCTGGGACTCAGCCGACCGAGTGTCCAGACTCTCGCCTCTGAGCGAGTTATAAGCGGGTATTGCCCCGCGCACCCCTCGGCTCGGCCCCCTGTCTGGACATGTGGCGACCCACGCTCCCTGGGACTCAGCCGACTGAGCGTCCAAACTCTCGCCACTGAGCGAGTTATAAGGGCCATGCCCCCGCGCACCCCTCGGCTCGGCCCCCAGTCTGGACGCGTGGCAACTCATGCTCCCTGGGACTCAGCCGACCGAGTGTCCAGACTCTCGCCTCTAAGCGAGTTATAAGCAAGCATACCCCCACGCATCCCTCAGCTCGGCCCCCAGTCCGAACGCGTGGCGACCCACTCTCCCAGGGACTCAGCCGACCGAGTGTCCAGACTCTCGCCTTTGAGCGAGTTATAAGCGGGCATGCCCCCGCGCACCCCTCGGCTCGGCTCCCAGTCCGAACGCGTGGCGACCCACGCTCCCTGGGACTCAGTTGACCGAGTGTCTAGACTCTCCCTCTGAGCGAGTTATAAGCGGGCATGCCCCCGCGCATCCCTCGACTCGGCCCCTAGTCCGGACGCGTGGCGACCCACGCTCCCTAGGACCCAGCTGACCGAGTGTCCAGACTCTCTCCTCTAAGCGAGTTATAAGCGGGTATGCCCCTGCGTACCCCTCGGCTTGGCCCCCAGTCCGGACGTGTGGCGACCCACGCTCCCTGAGACTCAGCCTAACGACTGTCCAAACTCTCACCTCTGAGCGAGTTATAAGCGGGCATGACCCCCCCCCCCCCCGTGCATCTCTCGGCTCGGCCCCTAGTCCGGACGCGTGGCGACTCACGCTCCCTGAGACTCAGCCGACCGAGTGTCCAGACTCTCACCTCTGAGCGAGTTATAAGAGGGCATGCCCCCGCGCACCCCTCGGCCGACCGAATGTCCAGACTCTCGCCTCTGAGTGAGTTATAAGCGGGCATGCCCCCACGCTCCCCTCTACTTGGCCCCCAGTCTGTACGCGTGGCTACCCACGCCCCTGGGATTTAGCCGACTGAGCATCCCCGCTCTAAGTCTTCTGAGCAAATAGTATTATACTTGGCTCGGCCTCCCGACCGGATGTGTGGCGACCCACACTCCCCGGGATCAAGCCGATCAAGCGCGCTAGCCTTGCTCCCCAAGCGGGCGATAGTATACTTGGTCGATCACTTTATAGTCCCCATTCTGTAAACAGAAGTCGACCATGAATAGCTAAGTCCCCCGAGCGGGTATGTGGCTTAGGGGCTAGTCGTAGCCCTAACCTACTTGAAGGCTCGTGTCTTTTGGCCGAGTTAGCCGAGTCGACTTCACTGGGGAAAGGAGAAAGAAGGGGCTCGAGTATATGTCCGAGTGATTGACTCTTAGAAGCAAAAAAATTAGCAAACACATTTGACAAGGCATAAGAGAAAGAGAATTTTCATTAGGAGTTTCAGTACAAAGGAAGGAGGTCAAGCCTCTACAAGGAATAACAAAAAATGAAAAGGAAATAGCAAAAATCCGACCCTCACTCGAAGGGTCTGAAGACGTTCTCCATCTTGTGGGTCAGGTCGTACAACTTGACGGTGCTGGCCGGGAGATCAGGCGGAAGGTGTCTGCCCTGCTTAAGCTGCTCGAGGGTGTTGAGTAGTTGCTGCTTAAGCATGGGGTGAAACCTCCCCGATAGCTGCTCGCTGAACTCCCGAGAGTTGAGATACTCAATCCTCCGAGAGTCCCACCAAGCAGCCCCCCCTGCCTTGTAAGCTCGGAGCTCCTCGAGCTTTGACCGGGCAGCGCCTAGTTCTGACTGGGCGGCCTCCCAGGTGGTCCGCTGCCCTCGGAGTTGGCTCAGCTCCACTGCTTGGACGTTCAATTCCTCATCCCGCGCGGTCAACTGGGTCGTCAGAGCTCTGGTCTTTTCCGCTTGAGCCGCCAGCTGCTGATCCTTAGCCGTCAGATCAGCGCGTAGAGCCGAGGCCGACTGGGATACCTCCAGGAGCTCGGCCTTGGCAGTCACCAACTCGTCCTGGGCCTGACTTTCGAGGGTCCAGACTTTACGCTCGGAGTACTCCAAGTTGGAGATGCGATGATGTGCTTGGGCCATGGCCGTGTCGGCTGAGTCGAGCTGCGCCTGCGTGCTCTTGAGCTGCTCCTCCGAGTGAGCTAAGCGATCTTGCACAACCAAAACCTCAGCCCGCAGTCCGCTCAAAGTCTCCTCGTTGGAGACCAGCTACGCGTGCCAGAGCTGAGTCTCCAAACTTGCCACTCGGCAATCCTCTTGGTGCCGAGCCCAGGCGTGAGCTATAAAAGACATGGTCAAGCTATAGGCCGAGCCAAAGAGCTGCAAACCATAAACAGATCTTAATATCAAGTCAAGAATAAGCAATACAAAGAAAATACAAAAGTAAAATCGGACTTACCTGACTGGCCTCGGAGAGGAAGGCGTTGGCTTGGCTGGTCGGGCCCCAGTAATTAGCCTCCCGAAGTCCCTGGTAGAAGTGGTTGCCCAGGGGACCGTACAGATGGATCTCCTGGGCTCTCTCAGTCTGCTCGTCGGTCGGCCTCTCGTGGCCTGTGGCGGAGACGACGCGCGAGGGCATGACCAAGTGCAAAGGTCGGGCGCTCGTTTCTTCGGTAAGGGGGGGGGGGGGGGGGGGGGGAGGGGGATCCCCCTGGGTCGGCGCCGCTGGAGCACCTGAAGTACCAGCCTGACTCAGAGTAGGAATGAGGGCTGGGGGTCGGGGTGTCGCCTTCTTCTTCTTCTTTGGGGGAGCGCTGGTTGAGGCTCCGACTCGGGGAGCGGCCGAGGGCAGGGCCTTTGAGTTGGTCGGTCGGTCCCTCCTGCGCCTGGTGACCAGAGGCTCGTCCTCCACTTCGATCAGCTCGGGATCCGTGGTCGGCGTTGCTCCGTTGCCAGAAGAGGAAGACAGGTTGGCGGGAGTCATAGCGGGTGGAGTTGCTTCTCACTGGGCTAGCTGCTCGCTGACTCGGGATTCCAGCTCAACATCGTCCATGTCGAACCCTTCCTCGAGGATAGCCGCTAGCATCATGTTCGCTACAAAATAATAAAAGTTTAGTTTACTAAAAACATCCGAAGGACGGAGAGGAAGGCTTACCGAGTGAGCGGGGACGGTGGAACGACACTTGGCTGAGGCCGAACACATACAAAATCCCCTCGCTTAGCAGCTGACCCCCGTGGAAATGTCAGCCCCCAATCTTGGACAGGGCCAACTGATAAGAAGGAAGAGTTCGGTAGTTTTTGGGGAGAGGGGGAGGTGGAGGAAGATCGGAGATCTAGGTGGTGGGCCAGCTCGGGGCTGGGGTAGTATTGATGAAGAAATAACACTCCTTCCAACCCTTGTTCGAGGTTGGAAGTTTTGATAAGAAAGAGGTCTTAGCTCGGGCTTGAAAGAAGAAATCGCCCGACTCCTGCCTCTTGGGATAGAAAAAGAAGTAAAAGATCTCAGGTTCGGGGGGAATCTGGTATAAAGTAAAAATGATTACCGAGCCGCACATCAGACGGATGGCGTTCGGGGCAAGTTGGGAGAGCGAGATTTGGAAGAAGTGACAAATTGAGGAGATGAAGGGGTGGATAGGAAAACGAAGCCCGGCCTGGAGGTGGTCTCGGGAAATTGTTATGAAACTGGCGGGGTGGTCTCGAGGCGGTCGGTCGGGTTAGGCAAGCGAATTCGATAGTCAGGAGAAATATGCTATTCGGCTCGTAGTTGGTCGAGATCATGGTGGTGGAGCTCGGACACCATGGTAGTGTACCAAGGGTCCGACGGGGAAGAAGGAGAGTCCATGGCTGAATGAAAAGGAGAAAGATCGAATGAAAGAGAAAAAGACCGAGTGAAAAGGAGAACTAACCGAGGGAAAGAAAGATGGCCGGAGAAGATGACCGGAAAGGGGAGCTCGCCGGAACCCTAGCAGAGCGTGCAGAAGCAGCATAATGGCGTCGAAGTAAAAGGCGATGGTAAAAATAGCGGGGGTAAAGGCCTATTTATAGGGCCGAGCAGACGAGGACAGCTATCCGATGGTTATCCGAGAAAAAAGCGGGAAGGAACGTGAGTCGTCCGATCAAGCTCGAGGTAATTCCCGAGGCTGAGCGTTGCACGCGCAAGCCGCCCATTCGCTGTGCCAGGCGACAGTCGCTTCGTCAACTGGGAAACTAGTAGGTAGCGGACACATGGCTTTGTAGTTAAGAACGACCATTAATGCAGGAGATTCGAATCAGCTCGCCAAGAGTCGGGGACAAGACTGATAAGACGGTTGGATGGGACATGTTTGACATCTCGAGTGGGCGATCGGACAATAGGGTACACAGATCGGTCGGGCCGACGCTCATTCGGAAGTGTCAGGCTCGTTCTACACTATGGGTCCAGTCAGTCGGACTCGGCGCCTCCTTTGACTAGACTCGTGGGGGATGCTTATGATCCCGGCCTAGCTTACATGCCCCTTGGTCAGCCAGCCTGGCACCACCAAAGGCCGAGTCAGGCCCGCCACGTGCGAACAGACCGATATGGAGGGCGGGGTAAGAATCCTAGGGCTTACTTGGCCCGGGTCACCCGAGTGAGCCGGCAGCAAGGCACTCTCCGACCCGAGTCCCAGAGCAGGATACCGATTGTCCAACCCAGTCTGATACCCAAGACACTTGTTACAGTGAACCCGAACACAAGGTCCCAAGGGTCGAGCCCAGAGCTCGCTGGTCACCCCTCCCAAAGTTCTCCTCGACGCTCTCTCAGCAACTTATTCACGCGACTCGGGTTTAGGTGGAATGGTCACATCCGAGCTCTCCCTGATCGAAGAACGCTTTTGCGTCACTCGAGGATGATATTTGAGAGACCCGACGGTACTCGGGTGGGTCAATCGGCGATCTACCCCTAAATTTGTCCTCACGACATCTGCTCCCTGGCATTGCATTTATGACCGTGGTATGGGGGTCGTCGCAGGCCTTACCTATTTATAACGCACACCGCAGACATCCCATCGACTCCGTATTTCTGTCCTATCCTAGCACCCGCACCATGCCGCCATTCGCTGTGTCAGACTGAGTGGCGCCGTTCGGCGCCATCATGTGAGCTAACAACACCCATGCCCCTATCTCAGTCGGGTATGGAAGGACGACTGACCCTAATAGGGGTTGTCAACTCCCTCGGCTATATAAGCCCCTCCCCTTTTCATTTCACAGGTAAGCGCAATAGTGTCTTTCCACTGTTCTACTATTTTCCTGCACTTCTTATGGATACTGACTTGACCGCCGGAGGGCCTTGCCGGGGACTTTTCCCAGCGGGTTTGCTAACGGTCATTTTCTTACAGACCGGAGCCAGAGTCAGCAACTCGCTGTTGGATCGAGAAATGCGAGAGAGGGGGGGGTGAATGTCGCAATTCGTTCGGATTTAAAAAGAGCGGGTGCGCAGCGGAAATAAAAGAGAACACAATAACGCAAACACAGCTGGTTTACTTGGTTCGGAGCCTGGGTCGACTCCTACTCCAAGGCCCACGGTCGTTGACCGTTTTCTGCGGGCAATTCTATAAGTTCGCAAAAGTTTACACACAAATAATAATAAAAATATTCTCGTAAACTTAAATACAACTCTTGTTACCGACGTCCGGTGAAGATTGAAGTTCTGGAGCAGCGGGACGTCGTCGGCTTGAGTTGGCAGCTTTCTGGAGCGTGTCGTGGAAGCAGAAGAGCGTAGAATTGTCGAAGGAATTCGTTATTCAAGAAGAGGGTCGAGGCCCTCTTTATATAGGGCAGGGGGCGCCCGACATGCTCGGGGCGCCCTCCACGTGGCTGCAGATCCGGCGATGCTCTAGTCAAAGCTGATCTCGTTATCTTCGGGATTGTTTTTGACTGGGGCGCCCGACGCGCACGGGGCGCCCGATTGACCGGTCAAACTTTATCACCGAGGCTTCGCGAGGGTGAGCTGCAGCCGCCTTCAGTGGCGTGGCACAGTGGGCGCCCGAGACACGCGGGGCGCCCGACATGCGGGGCGCCCGACACACGCGGGGCGCCCCCAATTGCGCTGCTGTCGGGGCGTTTACCTCTCTGCTGACTTTGTGTTGACTCTGGGGCGCCCGACACATCCGGGGCGCCCTACTCAGCTACGGCCTCACTCCTTTGAGGCTCTCTGAGCTGCAGAAACACAGTCCTTCGGTCCTGCATCCAGGGTTAGTCCAAAACAGCAAATAATAAGTTAGTTAAAACAGCCTTAGCTGTCTTGGTTCTGACTTTGGATCTCCAAAATGGAGCCCTAGGTCGAACCGACGCCTAATGTTCCCTCGAGGGGAACGCGTCCTCACCTACTCCTCTCGGGAGAGTTTTACCTGGTGCCAACCGGATCCTCCAGTTGGACTTTTGCCCAGCAGTCCTTCGCCAGGTCTTGAGTTACCAAGCTTCCCTTCGCTTGGTGCCTAGCAGCCCTTCGCTAGGTTTTTTTCTTCTGGCAGCCCTTCGCCAGTGCCTAGCATTCCTTCGCTAGGGCTTGTCCTGTCTGGCAGTCCTTCGCCAGTGCCTAGCAGTCCTTTGCTAGGGCTTGTCCTGTCTGGCAGTCCTTCGCCAGTGCCTAGTATTCCTTCACTAGGGCTTTTCCTGTACACTCAAGAAACTCGTTAGACAACCATTAACCCTTAACTTTTGAACCTTTTTGCCAATATCAAAACACAGGTTTGACTTGGGTGCATACTGCACCAACAATCTCCCCCTTTTTGATATATGGCAACCTAGTTCAAAAAGTTAAGGAAAAAAAGTGCTGAATTTAAAATCCTAAGTTAGATTCCCTCCCCCTAGAAGAAATCTCCCCCTAGGTTTTTCAAAAACAGGTGGTGTGAATGAAGTACTTAGAAGATTTCATGTTTTGATAATAAGTTAGGAAATCTCTACAGTTTTTGCTAAGTTTTTCGAAAAAAACATTCTTAGTTTGGGAACCTTTAGAAAATTTTCATTTTTGAAAAAAAAAATTCAGACTTTAGAAAATTTTCAGTTTTTGGGAAAAATTTCAAACTTAGAAACATTAAATAAAAATCATTTTAAGCAAAAAATAGTTCAGAGCTTAGAAATAAAATTATACCAATTTTTCAGTTCAACTTTTTGAAAAGACTATGGAAAAGAAAAAAATTGTGTTTCCTGTTTCCTTTCCAACTCTCCCCCTTTGACATATATCAAAAAGAATGCAGAAAAAAAAGAAGAAACAAAATTTGCAATACTTAAATAGAGCATTTGCTGTACTGAATCAAAATAAGACCTAAGTCTGGTTAATCCTTTAGGGACCTATCTAACCCACTTAGCTACTTACTAACTGTTATAAACAGTAGTTTTGGCTAGGGTTAGTCAAGTTAAGTGAGCTGTTCAAGTTAGATTGTCTAAACTTGACACTTAACTTGATTGCTGTTCAGTTTGTATTTAGTGCCCCAACTGCTGCAGATGCACTGACTTAAAGCATCTTGAGTTAAGGCAAAGACCTAAGCATCTCAACCCTTTCTAGGTTATCATTCACAAAGTGCCCTAAGGTGCTTGTGAGATGCTGGCTTCTAGATCTATAGGTGCATGCAGTTCTAGGGTTAGAGCCTAGGCTAAGTCCATTTTCGAAAAAAGCCCTAGTTTTGAAAGGGGTAGTTTTTGAAATAAAACTAAGTAAAAAAACTTTTTAAAGTTAAAGTAATATTTTTAACAAAAACATTTTAAAAGACATTTTAAGTTCAATTTAAAATTGAAAATCCAAAAACCAAATGATTCTATTCTACTAAGCATAACCCTAACTTAATTTAGTCAAAAAAAAATAAACAAGCCAAGCTAAGATTAGCATAGTTCAAGTAGAAGTCTAGTACAAGTCAACAGAAGTCAACCCTACTCAGTAGGGGTAGTCAAATGGGTACATGTCCAAGTCATCTAAGAGGAGGGACCAGGAGGATCAAATGGGCCCGGCTGCCATGCATCAAATCGTGCCATGATCTCATGGTACTGTGCATTCCAGGCTTCTCTATCGGCTGTGAGGGTACTCATAATGTTGTTGTAGTAGCCTAAGTTTGTCTCTTGGTCTTCAATATGGTACGCTTCCACTTCTTCTCTGAAGCTCTGGACGTGCGTCTCGAGTCGTGTAACTCTCTCGTACAAGGTCAGTGGAGCGGGCTGATCTACCTCTGCTGCTAAGTCGGCAACGTCGACCTCGACCTCCTCGTCGGCAATGTCCTGTGCGGCTGGTTGGCGTCGCCAAGTCAGAACCCCGGTGCCCGAGACGTCTATACCGGCTAAAGAAAAGTTTCTAAATCCTATCTCGTCGAATTCGGTCATCGTGGTAATCTCGCCGTCAGCGATATTTCGGCCGTGGTGGTGGAGGATAGAGGTGATGACGTGGCAGTAGGGAGTGCGGATCCGCCCCTTAGTGGATACACTAGAGGCATGTAGGATACAGTGGAAGAGGTGAAGGCCTATATCTATGTCCAGATGGTGGATAAGGGCATAGAGAAGAAAAGTGTGAAAGGGTTTCATGGTGGCTGTATCCCTAGTGGACAAAGGAAGGATGCAACGGACAATTACTCTGTAGAGAGCGTAGTCCTGAATCGGGAGTCGGGTGGAGTGGAACTGCCCTCCTGCAGGGTCCATGGCTTCCCCAAAGAAATAGTTGTATAAGGTGTTCAGGTCAATATGAGAGTAGGGGGCGTCGAAGGGCGGGTTCCTTGGAGGGTAGCAACAGAAGATGGACTGAGATGGTCGGAGTCCCAAAAATCGGTTCAGTAGGGTAGGAGTGATGCTCAAGGGCATTCCTTGAACGGTAGTGACGAAGCTCAAGTGGTCTTGCCTAACTATGTTGTTGTAGAATTCTGCACATAGGGTGTTGTTGATCGAATGTGTGCAGAATACGAGGTTATCTAGTTGATAGAAGTTAATTGCGGACATTGCGACTGGACAGGATTGGGAGAAGAAATGACGGTTAAGGTAACTTGTTTTAATCGGAATGTAGGTGGTTTGTGCGAACTTGTTACAAAGTGCTAGGTTAGGAAAAGGGAGGACAAGAAGGAAGAGAAGAAGAAGAATGACAAGAAGAAGTCAAAGGGAAAGGAAAAGAGTGCCACGAATCTCAAGGCGACTTGGGACGATCCCTCATCCTCAGAGGAAGAAGAAGAGCAAGTCTCTCACTTCGCTCTCATGGCACAAGATGACTCGGACTCATCAGACGATGAACGGAGCTCAAGCAGTGAAGATGAGAGCTCCTCCACTTCATCATCATCAGAGTCAGAAGCTTCGGTAAGTGAGGTATACCACTTACCCTCCTCTACCTTAGTGAAAATTATTTCTAGCACGAACATGGATTTAGCTAAGGCTAGAAGTAGAATTAAGGATCTTAAGGAAGAAATTGTCATGCTTAGAGTAGAAGCTATTAAACTTAAAGATTTGCATGCTAGCTCTACCTCTTCACATGTTTCACATATTGAAAATGAAAATAAGGAGTTAAGGAAACAAGTAGATGACCTCACAAAGGCCCTTAGGAAATTCCAAGTAGGATCAAGTAACCTTGATATGATCATAAACAGTCAAAGGGTTGTATATAACAAGGCCGGATTGGGTTATAGACCTAAGATCAAGGAAGTAACATTCGTCTCACTTACCGGTAGGATTGGTGCATCTAGGAGACTAAGGGCTAGGGGAACCACAAAGAAGGCATGGGTACCTAAGAAATTTTTAAATGATGCTTATGGATCAAAAATATGGGTACCAAAAGAGTGTGTTTTCCATGTTGTTTAGGTAAAGGTGAAGGAGGCCCCAACTTTGTAGATAGTAGATAGTGGATGCTCAAGACACATGACCGGGGATGTGAGCAAGTTCACCACTATTAGCTACCTAAGAAAAGGGACGGTCTCCTTTGGGAACAGTGGAAAGTTAAGGATCATTGGTAGGGGCACAATTGAGGTATCTCCCACTATTTCTATTCATAAGGTACTTTTAATCAAAGATATGAAGTTTAATTTATTAAGTATAAGTCAACTATGTGATGTCGGGTTTAGAGTAGAATTTCATGCTAAGAAATGTGTAATAAGGCAAAGTGACTCAAACACTATCATATTAGAAGGGTTTAGAGAAGCAAATTTATATTATCTTGATCTATCTTATGCTACTAACAATGTTGTTAAGTGTCTCATGTCTAAAGAAGAAGAAGGGTGGTTGTGGCACCGAAGACTTGGACACGTCAACATGAGGAACATTGCAAGAGTGGCCAAGGAAGAATTGGTGAAGGGACTCCCAATGATCAAGTATGAGAAGACCAAGTTGTGTGATGCATGCCAAGAGGGTAAGCAATCCAAAGCATCACACAAAGGTAAAACTCTAATCACCACTTCCTTACCTTTAGAACTTTTGCACATAGACCTGTTTGATTGTCATAGTACTCCCTCACTTGTGGGGAGTAAGTATTGCCTAGTAATAGTAGATGACTTTTCTAGGTTTACTTGGGTCTATTTCTTGAAACATAAGGATGATACCCTAGATATCTTTATAGAATTTAGTAAAAGGGTAGAAAATGAAAAGAACATCAAAATAAACCGAATTAGGAGTGACCATGGTGGGGAGTTCCAAAACGCTAACTTCACACAATTTTGTGTTGAAATTGGGTACAAGCATGAGTTTTCATGCCCAAGGACTCCTCAGCAAAATGGGGTAGTTGAGAGGAAAAATCGAGCCCTACAAGAAGCTGCTAGGACTATGCTTAATGCATACTCTCTTCCTAGCTACTTTTGGGCCGAAGCGGTTAACACCGCTTGCTATATTCAAAATCGGGTATTGGTACATAGGTTTTTAGGAAAAACACCCTTTGAACTTTGGAATGGAAGGGTACCCCAAGTCCACTATTTTAGGGTCTTTGGATGTAAAGTCTACATCTTAAACACCAAAGACGACCTAAGAAAATTTGAGTCAAAAGCCGATGAAGGAATCTTAGTAGGGTATTCATTGACTAGTAGAGGTTATAGAGTGTACAACAAGAGGACAAAAGTGATTGAGAAGTCCTCTAATGTCAAATTTGATGAAACTACTAGTACCTACCCTAGAAAGGCTCCTATTGATAAGGACATAGAAGAGGTCCAACCCCTTGCCCAAAGAATCCAAGACCTACATTTAGAGGGCAATGATCAAGGGGGAGTAAGAAGTACCCTAGAGGATGAGGAAGAAGGAGTAAATGAACCCACAACCTCTAGACCCTTGAGACATCACCATGATCATCCTATTGACCAAATCGTGGGTGATATCACTCAAGGAGTAAGGACTAGGTCCTACTTTAGGGATCAAACTAGTCAAATAGCTCTAATCTCCCAATTAGAACCCAAGACCATTGATGAAGCATTGGGAGATGCTGATTGGGTTTTGGCCATGCAAGAAGAGCTAAACCAATTTGAGAGGAGTGAAGTTTGGGAGTTAGTTCCTAGGCCCAATGATTGTACTATTGTAACCACTAGATGGGTCTTTAGGAACAAGTTAGATGACCAAGGTAAAATCACTAGGAACAAGGCTAGATTAGTGGCTAGGGGGTTTAACCAAGTTGAGGGATTAGATTATGATGAGACCTATGCCCCTGTAGCTAGGTTGGAATCAATTAGAATTCTACTAGCCTATGCCGCTCACATGGGTTTTACACTTCACCAAATGGATGTGAAGTCGGCATTCCTAAATGGGATCATTAAGGAAGAGGTTTATATAGAACAACCCCCCGGGTTTGAGGACCCTAACTATCCAAGACACGTGTTCAAATTAAGGAAAGTCTTATATGGATTGAAACAAGCTCCCCGGGCTTGGTATGAGAGGCTTTCCTCATTTTTAGTGTCTAAGGGGTTTAGGAGAGGAACAATTGACCCGACATTGTTCCTAAAATCTAAGGATAAGGATATATTTGTTGCCCAAGTCTATGTAGACGATATCATTTTTGGGTCAACAAATAATGACTTCCTATAAGAATTCATCAAGTGTATGGAAGATGAATTTGAGATGAGTCTTGTAGGAGAGTTAACTTTTTTCTTAGGCCTTCAAGTTAAGCAAACTGATGAAGGTACACATGTATTTCAAACCAAATATGCTAAGGAGATGTTAAAGAAATTTGGTTTAGAAAATGCTAAGGAAGCATCTACACCCATAGGAACTAATGTGAAAATGGATAGTGACATTGAAGGCAAAATGGTAGACTCTAAACACTATAGGAGCATGATTGGTAGCCTCCTATACCTAACCGCTAGTAGACCCGACATACTTTTTGCGGTAGGTATGTGTGCAAGGTACCAATCGTGTGCCAAAGAGTCCCATTTGGTTGTAGTCAAGAGGATCCTAAGGTATGTGAAAGGGACCCTAAACGTTGGACTTTGGTATCCTAGAACCCCTAATGTTGACCTAATTGGATACACCGACTCGGACTATACGGGTTGTAAGTTAGATTGGAAGAGTACAAGTGGAGGGTGTCAATTCCTTGGGTCTTCTTTAGTTAGTTGGAGTAGTAGGTGTTGGGAACGAGATGGCTATAGAGGGGGGGTGAATATAGACAGACACAATTTCTAGGCTCTTTTCGAATCTTCTCTGCACTTAAGTTAGTAGCAGCGGAAACAAAACAAAGGCAGAGAAGCAAACTTAACAAAACTGCAGAAACAGAGAATACAAACCAAGGATCGCTAACAAGGATGGTTTACAAGGTTCGGGAATAACTTGCCCCTACTCCTTGGCGTGCCCGTGAGGTGGGCGATCCCTTGATCGTCGGCAGATCAAGCCCCGGTGAACACCGGATATCAAGCGCCTCCTTCTCGGTGGAGTAACCTCTCCACAAGCTGTCTCAGTAGATGGATACAATCTTAAGCTCACGAGACACTCGAGAAGACAAGCTCACAAAGATGTACAAGAAAGCTCAAGCACAAAGCAACAGAGCACAAACACAGCCCAGCCAAACTTCTCCCCGTTTTCTGTCTTGTTCGCCTCTGCTTCCAGCTTCGCTACTTAAGCTCCTGCTCAACGTCGCCAGCTCCATCAGCACCACTGACTCACACTCTGACCCACTGACCTCTCTGAGCACTCAGTCCACTGGACACTCCTCCAGCTGAGCCTCCGTCAGTTGCCAGCCGCGCCTTCGTCAGTTGCCAGTTGTGCCAGACGCCGTTGAGACCTGAAAACACAATAGATCCAAACCTGCTCCAAGGAAAGCCTCTCATTGACCCTCCTTGAGTGTTTGAATCACCTGCTATCACCTGCACACTCCAACAGAGGCTTAGCAATGCATATCAAAGAGAACTCAGCAAGCAGCAGAGAATCGGCAGTGAAAACAGACTTCTGACAGCATATTTGAATTAAAGTTCTGCACCTGATCGGTCCCCAGACCGATCAGGGAGGAGCCTGATCGGTCACCAGACCGATCCAGCAGCTTCTGCACACTCCTGATTGGTCCCCAGACCAATCAGGCTCCAGCCTGATCGGTCACCAGACCAATCAGGCTCCAGCCTGATCGGTCACCAGACCAATCAGGCTTGAGTGAACAGTGATTCTTTAATCAAATCATAAGTCTCTGATCGGTCACCGGACCGTTCTGGACCTGATTAGCAAGGGAACTCAACTCACTGTTCGCTCCCTGATCGGTCACCAGACCGATCAGGAGCTGTGCAGTGAGTGAAACACACACTCCCTGATCGGTCACCAGACCGATCAAACATCGCTGGATCGGTCACCAGACCGATCCACGAAGGAGCAACGTGCCAAACTCCCTGATCGGTCACCAGACCGATCCAGGGACTCAACCTAGCCCTCCAAGCTAAGATTTCATCCACCCTAGCCCTCCAAGCTAGGGACCTGACCCTCCAAGTCAGGATTTCATCCAACCTAGCTTCACTCACTAGGACCTGGCTTCACTCACCAGGGTTTTTCACCTAACCCTCCAGTTGGGACTTTTCACCTAACCCTCCAAGTTAGGACTTTTCACCTAGCCCTCCAAGCTAGGACTTTTCACCCAACCTTCCAAGTTAGGACTTTTCCACACCTAGCCCTCCAAGCTAGGACCTGGCTTCACTCACCAAAATTTCTTCTAACCTGGCTTCACTCACCAGGACCCGGTTTCACTCACCGGGATTTCCACCACCTGGCTTCACTCACCAGGACCCGGCTTCACTCACCGGGATTTCCAACACCTGGCTTCACTCACCGGGACCCAGCTTCACTCACCGGGATTTCCAATCACCTGGCTTCACTCACCAGGACCCGGCTTCACTCACCGGGATTTCCAATCACCTGGCTTCACTCACCAGGACCCGGCTTCACTCACCGGGATTTCCATTACCTGGCTTCACTCACCAGGACCCGGCTTCACTCACCGGGATTTCATGCCCAGTCCTCGACCAGGACACCCAAATTCACTCAACCAAACTTAAATCATTGTCAAACATCAAAACAACAACCGGGCCAGACTGCATCAACAATCTCCCCCTTTTTGTTGTTTGACAACCCGATTTAAGTTTAGGTATCAATCAATTGAAATCCATTCAATTCTCATAAGGGAATCATGATCCTCCCCCTATAATAACCATAAACTTAATCAGTCATTTTCTCCTCCTTTGTCAAACATCGAAAAGGGTATGGTTATTAAGTTTAAACATCAAACTCCCCCTCAACCAAGGGTCTTTCCCCAAACCCAAAATAATCAAAGGTAATTTTTTTTTTTTTGAATCGCACATGAAAACATATACAGAATAATATCATGGTCAAGCATGTATATGTTTCATATGACAAGTAAGTCAAAGGATGATTTTGGAATTGCATATGAGAGGCATATACCATAAATGTATCATGGCAACAATGTATATGCATCATATGGAAATGAGTGTGAATTGCACATGTAAACATATACAGAAATATATCATGGTCAAACATGTATATGTTTCATATGACAAGTAATAATGCAGCTGCATCAGACTTATGATTGATACAGAAAAATTTCTGATGTATCTATGAACAATCAGTTTTCAGAAAAATTTCTATAATTCTGACTCATTCAAGATCAGACTGCATTAACATTTGGAGTTTCATGTGAAGGCATATACAGAAGTATATCATGGTCAAATACGTATATGCTTCACATGACAGGTAAGGAATGCATCTGTATCTAAAACATAGTCCTGATTGGTCTCCGTGACCAACCAGGTCTGTTGATTACGTGATACAGAAGTATATCTGATTAGTCTGGGGAGCGATCAGATTTTAGAAAAATTTCTAAAACTCTGATACATTCCTGATCAGACTGCATTAACAATTTGCATTCTAGACCGGGGGTGTAGACTCTATTAATATTCGATATTTCAGAAACAATTCTGAAATACGACATTAAAAACAAGAGTCATGACTCAAACAAACCCTTTCTTATGAATTTGAACATCCCAACATAGGTTTGTATCAAATCAGTATTTAGGTTTTGTTTCAAGTACCACTTGAACAAATTTGTATTTCCTTAGTACCAGGATTGTACCGATGGAGGATCAAATATGTTTCAATTGTAATTGGTTTGTATCAGATTTGTTAGGAGTATGATCATTAAAATGATACAATTCGATGAGAAGAGATTGGTTTGAGGAGGTTTTTGGATCAAATTGGAACGATCTGGGAGTTCCTTGATCAGAGTTGATCTGATCGGTCTCCAGACCGATCAGGGTGAGTCCTGATCGGTCGGTGGACCGATCAGGTCTGATACAGACGACAGTTCAGAAACTCTGAAAGTTCAGAAACTCTGAAACACTTCTAAACTCTAATTCAATCAGTTTTAACTCCAAACAGTGTTCCATTAAACAACATTCATGTTTCTCTACCCAAAGGAAACAACATGATTTGCATCTCTTTAACTATCATGTATATTATCAAATCATGCAACATCTCCAATATATCTTGAGAGTAAAACTCATAAATACAAAGTTCAAAGCATGATTCCAGAAAACATGATAAGTTTGAAAGCGATCAACATATGATTAAATTTCAAAACATGCCTATATAATACCAGTATCAAGGCATGATCAAATTCCCATTTTTTTTTAAAGTTCATTTACCATCATAAGCAACACTAAGTGTGAAGACCTTAAATACATGCCAATTCTTTTGATTCGTTTCAAGAAAACACTGAACCTAGACCTTAAGTTCATGTTCTTGTCTAATGATGTATTATGAGATTTTCAATGTGTCCATACTTGTTCTTTAGCATGCATCCATGTTCTACAACACTATTTGAGTCAAAACATGATGGTGTTCTCTAAGCATGAAATTGAGTATCAAAACATGTTTGTATCAAAGCATGATCATATCAAGAAACCTTAGTTTGATACAAAGAGGGCACTAAATCAAAGAACTTAAATAATGAATGTTGAAGTACATGTTCTTTGTTTGGTGATGTCTTGTAAGAATTTTGATAGTGATCATCACAAACTATGTGTTCTTCATGTTGGCCTAATACTTTCATGTTGTGAGACACATACAAGAAAATCATGACATACTTGATCATGGAAGAACTTAAACACTAAAGTAAATTATACCATGACTAAGTATTTTAACACATGAATACCAAAAAAATCACTAGCCAAGGGATTACATTGTCATAAGATCTAGAACAATGGAGCTCAAAGCATTTAATTCAAATTTTCCATAACCATCCATGTGAATGACAATTTTCCTTTGGTCATGGGTTTGGAGCACCAAATATCAACCTCCCATGTTGATAGATGCTCCCCCTCAAATAATGCCTATACGATTCTAAAGATAGAGGTTTTAGGTACCCAAATTTTGGGACCTAAAGAACCTTCAATCAAAGACTTTGGCACCCATGCCTTAGTCTTTTTCTTTATAATCTTTTGAACCCTAGAATTATTTTGTGATCTAAAATGGGTTCTAGACATCAATGACATGAAACTTGATTCTTTAGGTTGGTAACCTAAGCCAACCTTGTTGTACACCGCTTTTTGTGAATTTAGTATCATGTCTAGAGTTTTAGAGCTAGTTGAAAACTTCTCAAGAATATTCTTGAGGTTTTCAACTTTGCTCTTCAAATCCTTATTTTCATCCTCAAGGAATTTGTCATGCAAATCATTAATGTCCTCAACCTTAGAGGATTTCAATTCTTTTACCTCCAACCTTAATGCTTTGACTTTGGCCTTAGATTTCTTTAACAATTTGGTTAAACATGCGATAGCTCTATAGCACTTATCTAACTCGGGAGAAATTACCTCTTCATCATCCGAAGATGATGAAGGCGCGGTTGAGGAGTCACTTGATTCATCACTCTCCTCCTTTGACTCTTGTAGTGCCACTAGAGCCACGTGACAGTGGATGTCCTCCTCCTCCTTGTCAATCTTCTTCTTCCTTTTGTTTCCTGCCACAAAAGCAAACCCTTTCTCCTTGGGGCCTTGGTTAGAGATCTCATGTAGCTCCATCTCACAAAATAAGTCCTCTAACTTAACAAAAGATAAGTCCTTGGAAACCTTGTAAGCATCCACCATGGATGACCACAAGGCATTCCTAGGAAATGATTTAAGGACATACCTCACTAGGTCTCGGTTTTCTACCTCTTCACCAATGGAGTGGAGACCATTCAATACTTCTTTGAATCGACAATGAAGCATACTTACATTTTCACTTTCTCCCATTGTCAAGTTCTGAAGTTGGCTGTGAAGGAGATCCTTCTTGGCAATCCGGGTGTCTTGAGTTCCTTCATGGAGCTCAAGAAGTTTATTTCATAGATCTTTGGCAGAGGTGAAGGGGCCAACCTTGATTAGCTGTTCTTTGGTCATCCCACATTGCAAGGTCACGACAGCTTTGGCATTTGCTTCCCCCTTCCGGATTTGCTCAGGCGACCACTTGGAAAACTCAAGCTCCTTTCCTTCGTTATCCTTTGGAAGGGAAAACCCTTCCTTGACAGTGAACCACAAGCTCATGTTTGTCTTCAAGTAAAACTCCATTCTTGACTTCCAATATGAAAAATCAGTGTCGTCGAAGAATGGAGGTCGGTTTGTGCTCATTCCTTCTCTTCCAGCCATCTTGTTGTAAGCTCTCGGATGTTAAGCCGTGAACAGAGCACCTTGCTCTGATACCACTTGTTGGGAACGAGATGGCTATAGAGGGGGAGTGAATATAGACAGACACAATTTCTAGGCTCTTTTCGAATCTTCTCTGCACTTAAGTTAGTAGCAGCGGAAACAAAACAAAGGCAGAGAAGCAAACTTAACAAAACTGCAGAAACAGAGAATACAAACCAAGGATCGCTAACAAGGATCGTTTACAAGGTTCGGGGATAATTTGCCCCTACTCCTTGGCGTGCCCGTTAGGTGGGCGATCCCTTGATCGTCGGCAGATCAAGCCCCGGTGAACACCGGATATCAAGCGCCTCCTTCTCGGTGGAGTAACCTCTCCACAAGCTGTCTCAATAGATGGATACAATCTTAAGCTCACGAGACACTCGAGAAGACAAGCTCACAAAGATGTACAAGAAAGCTCAAGCACAAAGCAACAGAGCACAAACACAGCCCAGCCAAACTTCTCCCCGTTTTGTATCTTGTTCGCCTCTGCTTCCAGCTTCGCTACTTAAGCTCCTGCTCAACGTCGCCAGCTCCATCAGCACCACTGACTCACACTCTGACCCACTGACCTCTCTGAGCACTCAGTCCACTGGACACTCCTCCAGCTGAGCCTCCGTCAGTTGCCAGCCACGCCTTCGTCAGTTGCCAGTTGCGCCAGACGCCGTTGAGACCTGAAAACACAATAGATCCAAACCTGCTCCAAGGAAAGCCTCTCATTGACCCTCCTTGAGTGTTTGAATCACCTGCTATCACCTGCACACTCCAACAGAGGCTTAGCAATGCATATCAAAGAGAACTCAGCAAGCAGCAGAGAATCGGCAGTGAAAACAGACTTCTGACAGCATATTTGAATTAAAGTTCTGCTCCTGATCGGTCCCCAGACCGATCAGGGAGGAGCCTGATTGGTCACCAGACCGATCCAGCAGCTTCTGCACACTCCTGATTGGTCCCCAGACCAATCAGGCTCCAGCCTGATCGGTCACCAGACCAATCAGGCTTGAGTGAACAGTGATTCTTTAATCAAATCATAAGTCTCTGATCGGTCACCGGACCGTTCTGGACCTGATTAGCAAGGGAACTCAACTCACTGTTCGCTCCCTGATCGGTCACTAAACCGATCAGGAGCTGTGCAGTGAGTGAAACACACACTCCCTGATCGGTCACCAGACCGATCAAACATCGCTGGATCGGTCACCAGACCGATCCACGAAGGAACAACGTGCCAAACTCCCTGATCGGTCACCAGACCGATCCAGGGACTCAACCTAGCCCTCCAAGCTAAGATTTCATCCACCCTAGCCCTCCAAGCTAGGGACCTGACCCTCCAAGTCAGGATTTCATCCAACCTAGCTTCACTCACTAGGACCTGGCTTCACTCACCAGGGTTTTTCACCTAACCCTCCAGTTGGGACTTTTCACCTAACCCTCCAAGTTAGGACTTTTCACCTAGCCCTCCAAGCTAGGACTTTTCACCCAACCTTCCAAGTTAGGACTTTTCCACACCTAGCCCTCCAAGCTAGGACCTGGCTTCACTCACCAGAATTTCTTCTAACCTGGCTTCACTCACCAGGACCCGGCTTCACTCACCGGGATTTTCACCACCTGGCTTCACTCACCAGGACTCGGCTTCACTCACCGGGATTTCCAACACCTGGCTTCTCACCAGGACCCGGCTTCACTCACCGGGATTTCCAATCACCTGGCTTCACTCACCAGGACCCGGCTTCACTCACCGGGATTTCCAATCACCTGGCTTCACTCACCAGGACCCGGCTTCACTCACCGGGATTTCCATTACCTGGCTTCACTCACCAGGACCCGGCTTCACTCACCGGGATTTCATGCCCAGTCCTCGACCAGGACTTTAACCCAAATTCGCTCAACCAAACTTAAATCATTGTCAAACACCAAAACAACAACCGGGCCAGACTGCATCAACAGTAGGAAACAACCATGCGTTGCCCTATCAACAACAGAGGCAGAATATGTGGCAATGGGTGGGTGTGTTTCCCAACTCCTTTGGATCATGCACACTTTAGAGGACTATGAGCTACATTACACCAAGGTCAAAGTCCTGTGTGATAATGTAAGCACAATCAACTTAACTAAAAATCCGGTTCATCATTCTAGGACAAAACACATTGAAGTGAAACATCACTTCATAAGAGACCATGTGGCAAGGGGAGACATAGAACTACACTATGTTGAATCAAAGTCGAACCTAGCCGACATCTTTACCAAGCCTCTTCCCGAATCGGAGTTTACATCCTTAAGAAGAGGACTTGGAATGTGTTTTGTGGAAGTATAGAATGAACTTGGACACATTAGCTTTAAAAAAGGGGTGCTTGATCCATTAGGGTGATACATTTGGCTCACTTGTGCTTGTGGCACATTGTTGAACCATTAAAAGTATCAAAATATCAAAACTATACCAACTATGGGGGAGGCAAGTGTTTAATCAATGGCACCTTGCCAAAGATCATAGTTAGACATTTTAAAACTTTGAAAACCATTTTATGTTTTACATACTTTGTCATGTCTTTCAAAGTCATATAATTGTAAATTTGGTTTCAAAGTTTGATACAAAATGTAGTGATTTTCAAAACCTTTGGATTTTTATCAAAAGTCATGCATGTTTGAAATTTTATATGGTTTAATATTTTTCTCTGATAGAGTATAACATTTCAAACATTTATGCAAAATTTTACAATTTTTGGAATTTTCTGGAATTTTCTAGGAGTTTCTGAAATTCGATAGAAAACTTGAAAAATAAGATTGATAGCGTATCAGTCGACTGCCCTATGGGCAGTCGACTGGCACGCCTATTTTTCAGCAACTGTGAGAAATTTCAGAAATCAATAATTCTCACATTTGATGCCGTAGGGTTTGGTTGCTTGAGGCAATCATTTTGATGGTGTCAAAGGGGGAGAATAGGTGGTTTAGGTTAGAATTTTAACTTAAAATGGATGATTTTAGGTATTTTATCTAACTTAGACCTTGAAAGGTTAGAATTTGGAGAGAAGACATGGATTAGAGGGGAGGTACCTCTTAGGTTCGCATATGTCTTACATTTTGATGTTGATTAAGTGGAAACTTAACTTGGAACATGATTAGAATTGAAACTGTGGAGAAGACATAGGTTAAGGGGAGGTAATCTCTTAGGGATATTATGTCTCATAATGTTTCAATTGCAATCTTTTGTTATTGCTATTGCTGTTATTTATCTCTAACTTAAACATATTGCCACACATCAAAAAGGGGGAGATTGTTGAGGCAATCGGCCCTTAAATGATTGGAAGATCATGGTTTTGATGTGTGGGCGAATAGGTTTAAAGTTAGAGTGTTATGTTGTATTTGATTTGTGTGATTGAGTTTGCAGGACTTGGAGAATCACACTTGGTGGACCTATCCGAGGGACGAGAGCCGAGGGAGGAGACCTCCAAGGGTAAGCCGGGAAGTGGACTTCAAAGGGCACACGTGAAGGGTGGCATGGAGGCAAGCCAAGGGAAGGCTTGCATGCGCATCCGAGGGACGATAGCCAGAGGAAGAGGACTTCAAGGGGCTAGCCAAGGGAGCAGACCTGAAGGCACGCGAAGGAGAAGGTTTGGAGTGGTTGGAGCTGAGCTGGGAGGCAGGGCAGTCGACTGGCCCAGAGGCAGTCGACTGCCAAAACCCACAGAAAGTTCGCAGCTTCGGATCAGTCGATTGGCCTTGTGGCAGTCGACTGGTATACCCCAAAACTAGCCGTTGGCTGGCATTTAATGCCAGGCCAGTCGACTGCCCTCGGGGCAGTCGACTAGTGCGGGTCTGGACAGACTGCGAATCTGTCCTTTTCACCTATAAAAGGAGCTCCTCGTTACACGTGTATGTACAGTTCCGTACAGTAACGAAGTGCTGCCCAATTGTAGAGTGATCTTTGCTTCCTCCATCATATTTCTGCATCTGTAAAGAGGAAGATTTTGCTGTAAAGGTTTCTCCACCTCAATGAGACTTTTCGATAGTGAAAAGTGGTGCTCGTAGCATGGATCCTTAGATTAGTCACCCATCTGGGTGGATACCAAGTAAAAGAACTTTGTTAGCATTGTTATTTCTTTTGCATATTATTTCCACTGCGCTAACAACTTTGTAGAGATCAAAACGATCAAAGAAAGTGCATTCACCCCCCCCCCCCCTCTGCATGCCTACACCGATCCTTCAAGATCTACCGAGTTGGAATGGCTCTCTTTCTGTGATGCCCGAGACCCTCTCGAGAAGGAGAATCCCGAGACCAACTCGATTAGACATAGCCCTGAAGATCGCTCCAGAAGGATACGTACCCAGGATCACCTCGGGAGGTGGGTCTCTGAGATCGCCTCGGGAAGGCGGGTGCCCGAAACCCCCGGGTCAAACAATCTCGAGGTCACCTCGGGGTAGCGGAGCCCAAGGAGCACTCAACCTCAAGTAGCGGCCCATTTTCCTCGGATCGGAGGATCATCATCATCCATTATTACAGAATAATCACGACCCGTGATGTGTGGCCATCAAAGTCTTAACTCTCGCAACGACCCAGATTTAATGGCTGTAAAGACCGTTATCGGGATGACTCAAGATGATCCAGTAACCGATAATCAAGAGGGCATAGTGATGATCATGGAGACTCGTGAGACAGGCCGCAGGTATAAAAGGTACTCCAACCCCTCTGGTACAGGGGGTGACGCCTTCTCTACTTCACACATACTCTTTTTCCATCTCTTCATCTCCTAAATCGAGGCACTGACTTGAGCGTCGGAGTGAGCTCCGCCGAGCAACCTCCGGCGTGTTCCCCTAACGCTCATGTTAATATCGCAGGGTGTGAGCGTTTCCTCTAACGTCAGCGTCCGCGTGGGCTGAACCCTGGTGATTGGCCGTCAACGTCAATTCCTTCCGGAACAAGTTTGGCACCATCTATGGGAAACCAGTAAAGCACCAGAAGGAGCATGATGGCAGAGCCAGCGGGACAATTCATCATCCTAACAAAAGAGGAACTAGATCGCTTGGTGGCCAACGCCATCAAAGAGACACTTCAACAGCGACAAATTGAGCTAGTCGCTTCACAGCAAGGGGTTTCTGAGCAAGAAGAGATCCCAGTGATCTCTGGGGGTCCTTCTAGTGGGGTCCTACCAGAGGTCCTATCGAGGTCCTATGAAGCCCTGCAAGTTGATCTCGCCAACCCATGAGGAGATGAAGGACCTAAAGAAGAACGAAGAGAGGTCGAGAGCGAGGAGGTCCAGATTCACCCTTATCAAGAGGGGGGTGTTACGAAGATCGCCATTGACTTTGCACCGAAACTAAGAAGCTGTCTTATAGATTGCCTACTAAGTCATAGAGATGTCTTCACCTGGGCCGCCGAAGAAATCAAAGGGGTTCCCCCGGCATTAGTCATGCATCATCTGCATGTTACCCCTAGAGCCCGACCAGTGAAGCAGAGGCGGAGGCACTTTGCACCAAAACAGGACAAGGCTATCCGGGATGAAGTTCATAAGCTACTAAAGGTTGGGCACATCAGAGAAGTACAATTCTCGGCCTGATTAGCTAATGTAGTCCTCGTCCCTAGGCCAAGAGGTAAATAGTGGGTTTGTATCGATTTTCACAATTTAAATAAAGTCTTCCCCAAGGATTGTTATCCTTTGCCTCAGATTGACCAGTTATTTCCATGGCCAGTTGCGAGTTCATTTCGATGCTGGATGCTTATCAAGGTTACCATCAAGCCCCCTCGTGCCCGAGGATCCGGAGAAAGTCAGCTATGTGACAGCCGATGGCACATACTGTTATAATGTCATGCCTTTCGGATTGCGCAATGCTGGGGTAAATTATCAGCGGATGACGGACAAAGCCTTCAGGCATCAGAACGACAGAAACATCGAGGTATACATGGACGACATCCTAGTCAAGACAGAGAAGAGAAAAGACATGATAGCCGACTTAGAAGAGACGTTCACCACCTTGAGGGCCAACAAACTAAAGTTGAATTCTGCCAAATGCTTGTTCGGGGTGAAGAGCGGTCAGTTCCTGGGCTACATGGTGACAGAGAGGGGGATCGAGGCTAATTCAGAAAAAGTAAAGGTCATTTTGGATATGTCATCCCCTCGCAACTTCAAGGAAGTGCAGCGGTTAAATGGAAGAATTACGGCGCTATCCAAATTCATCTCCAAATCTGTAGATAAGACTCTACCATTCTTCAAGATTCTGAGGAAAGCCACCAAGTTCGAGTGGGATGAACAGTGTGAGAAAGCATTCGTGGACCTGAAGACCTACCTCGTCGGACTCCCTATCCTCTACAAACCAGTGGAGGGGGAGACTTTATTTGTCTACCTCTCTACAGCAGAGCAAGCGGTAGGCTTAGCGCTTGTTCGCGAAGAAGGCATGGTGTAGTATCCCATTTACTTCTTCGGACATCTCCTAAAGGATGCCGAAACACGATACACTACGATGGAGAAGCTGGCTTATGCTCTGGTCCTAATGGCCCGGAGGTTAAGGTCGTATTTCTTGGCACATCCCATCATGGTCCTCACCAATAGTCTGCTCGCACGGGTCCTCACCAACCCCGAAGCTTCATGCCAACTGATCAAATGGACGACGGAGTTAAGCGAATATGGTATTGAGTATCAGCCTCATGCCGCTATCAAAGCACAAGCCCTCTCAGACTTCATGCTAGAGACTATCCCAGAGTCTGAGGCCAAAGGAATGTGGAAGATCTACGTGGGCGGGTCTTCCAACAATGGTACAGCGGGGTCGGGGTGCTAATGGTCTCCCCCCGGGGGGACACGTTACATCTATCCATCCGACTTCACATCAAAGCTACCAACAATGAAGTTGAATATGAGGCGATCCTGGCGGGCCTGCAAGCAGCCAAGCACATGGGGGATACTCGGGTTATGGTACACTCGGATTCCCAGCTTGTAGCATAGCAAATAAAGGGTGACTTTGAAGTCAGGTGCGAGCGCTTGAAGAAGTATGTGGTCCTTTACGAGCAGTTGAAGGCCTCCTTCACATAGGTTCTCTTGTAGAAAATCTCCAGGGCTGACAATGCCAAGGCCGACGAATTATCCAAACTGGCTAGCTCCATTTCAACTTGGCAGCTAGATGAGCCTAGCACCCTAGAAGAGACGGTTGCACAGATTAGAGAAGACACGGAAGGTGACACCAGGACCGATTAGAGAAATCCATATATGGAGTTCCAACGTAGTGGGAACGTTCCGAGCATGGACCAGGGAAGCCGACTATGCTGCCGCTGGGCGGCCAGATTCACCCTGGTCGGCGACCAACTATACAGGAGGGTCTTTGCTCGACCACTCCTCAAATGTGTCGGACCGGAGGAGGCCAACTACGTGATGCAGGGAGTACATGAAGGCATCTACGGGAGCCATATTGGGGGAAGATCTCTGTCTAGAAAGATTATCCTAGCATGGTACTTTTAGCCCACTCTCCAAGTCGACGCCCTCAAGTTCGTAGCCGGATGCGAAGCCTGTCAGAGGCATCAACACGTGACTCACTGACCGACCGAGCCCTGCGAGTCTCTACAGTATCCTGCCCTTTTGATCAGTGGAGAATGGGCATTGTAGGCCCCTTTCCAATCAAGTCACAGCAGAAGAAGTTCCTGCTGGTCCTCGTTGACTATTTTTTTAAATGGGTAGAAGCCGAGCCTCTAGCCCACATCACGGAGGCCGCGGTGATGAAGGTCCTATGGAAGGACATCGTTTGCAGATACGGCATCCCCCACAAGCTGGTGTCGGACAATGGAAGATAATTTTTGGGACGCAAGCTAAAAGAATGGTGTGAGGGGCTGGGCATACGTCAAGCCTTCACCTCAGTAGCATACCCGCAGGGCAATGGACAGGTCGAGGTCATCAATCGCGAAATCCTCAGGGGACTCAAGATAAAGCTAGATCATGTTGGAGGTAGCTAGGTCGACGAACTCCCCAGCATCTTGTGGTCCTACCATACCACCCCACGAGAAGGGACAGGCCAGATCCCTTTCCAGCTGGTATATAGGGTTGAGGTCGTCATCCCGATGGAGGCAGGGGAAGAGTCCACCCGACGACAGCACTATAACAAGGAGGACAATAATCAAGAGAGGCTGATTGACCTAGACCTCATTTCAGAGGTGAGGGATCGAGTCGCAACTCGGCTGGAAGCGTATCGGCAAAGGATGCAGCAAGCCTACAATCGTCGAGTAATCGCCTGCAGTTTCGAAGTCGGTGACAAGGTCTGGAAGAGAATCAAACTAGTAGGCAACCCGGGGAAGCTGGAGCCTCAGTGGGATGGACCGTATGTTATCACCAAAAAACTCACAGGGGGCAGCTACTATCTAGAAGATGACAAAGGCAAGGGGCTAGAAAGGCCATAGCATGCCAACCATCTCTGCCCCTATCGCACTCAGTGAGGTGTTGAGTTGTTTGCTTACATTTTGTATTCTTTGTTTGCACTACCTTGCAGTTCAATAAATGAAAAGAGTAAATGAAATGTTACATGAAGAGTGTTGAGTCCTTACCTGAGTAAAACCCTACTACCTTCGCAGTGAGTAGACTTGGCCTCGGTGCGACACATGCCCGGCCAAGAGCTGTAAAACCCTACTACCTCCGCGGTGAGTGGCTTGGCCTCGGGGTTGTACATGCCCGACCAAGAATTGTAAAACCCTATTACCTCCACGGTGAGTAGGCTTGGCCTCGGTGCTGTACATGCCCGGCCAAGAGCTGTAAAACCCTACTACCTCCGCGGTGAGTAGGCTTGGCCTCGGTGTTGTACATGCCCGACCAAGAGCTGTAAAACCCTACTACCTCCACGTGAGTAGGCTTGACCTCGGTGCTATTCATGCCCGGCCAAGAGCTGTAAAACCCTACTACCTCCGCGGTGAGTAGGCTTGGCCTCGGTGCTGTACATGCCCAACCAAGAATTGTAAAACCCTATTACCTCCACGGTGAGTAGGCTTGGCCTCGGTGCTGTATATGCTAGGCCAAGAGCTGTAAAACCCTACTACCTCCGCGGTGAGTAGGCTTGGCCTCGGTGTTGTACATGCCCGGCCAAGAGCTGTAAAACCCTACTACCTCCACGTGAGTAGGCTTGGCCTCGGTGCTATTCATGCCCGGCCAAGAGCTGTAAAACCCTACTACCTCCGCGGTGAGTAGGCTTGGACTCGGTTTTGTACATGCCCAACCAAGAGCTGTAAAACCCTACTACCTCTGCGGTGAGTAGGCTTAGCCTTGGTGCTATTCATGCCCGACCAAGAGCTGTAAAAACCCTACTACCTCCGCGGTTAGTAGGCTTGGCCTCGGTGCTATACATGCCCGGCCAAGAGCTGTAAAACCCTACTATCTCCGCGGTGAGTAGGCTTGGCCTCGATGTTGTACATGTCCGACCAAGAGCTGTAAAACTCTACTACCTCCGCGGTGAGTAGGCTTGGCCTCGATGCTGTATATGCCCGACCAAGAGCTGTAAAACCCTACTACTTTTGCGGTGAGTAGGTTTGGCCTCGGTGCTGTACATGCCTGACCAAGAGCTGTAAAACCCTACTACCTCCGCGGTGAGTAGGCTTGGCCTCAGTGATGTACATGCCCGTCCAAAAGCTGTAAAACCCCACTACCTTCGTGGTGAGTAGGCTTGGTCCTTGGGATGTTTGTCGGTCACCTTGCCCCTCTTGCCGGGCAAGAACACTTGTTCTTCAGACGTGTTGGTTGGCCGCTTCGCTCCTTAGGTCAGGGAGGAACCTTTGTTCCTCACTTGGAACGGAGCGCTGGTCCGTTAACCTTCTGGCTCCTTGGGTAGGAGACAAACATTTTAAGAATAGCAAACAGGGCCAGAAGTTACTCAAGATGCAGGAAGCCAAGAGATGCTTTCATTCACATTTATAATGATTACATATCTGGGCTACCAGGAAAAAGGAAAAACTAGAAAAGTTGAAGAAAGCACAACAAACAAGGAGCAAAAAAGGAGGCAAGGCTCAGGTTAGGGAAGAGCTTTATAGTTCCTGTTCCTCAGGCGTGAGCTCATTCCAAACCCGACTAACACTCAGGGTGCCCAAATCTGAGTTCGGTTTCAGCAGTTGATCCTTCTTCAACAGGCTGATGGCACCATTGAAGCCTTGTTTAGGCGCTTTAATGTCTGCCCAGCTAGAATGTCGTCGTACTCATCAGATTACAGAAATTAAGCCTTGAAGTCAGCCTCGACCTTGGACAGTTGGGTTGCATGGTCAATCTGCTGCTTTTGTAGCTCAGCCTCAACCTCTCTTGGCGGTCTTCAGCTCTGCCACCTCCCGGAATAGGCGATCATGAGCCCCCAGTATTTCTTGGAGCCTCTGGGGGGTGGCGGAAGCCTGGTCTTGGGCTCGAGTAACTTAGTCCTAGAGATCGGAGGCATAAGTGGTCGATAGCTCTAGGTCATATTTTTTTAGAGCCAGTAGACGCTCCCGTTCTTTTTTCCAATCCTCTAGAGTTTTCTTTGAGGATTCCAGGAGCCGGACATTATCAAACAACTCCTTTTTCTGAGTCTGAAGTTGCTCCTGCTCCTGTGACAGTCTCTACAAGTCCTCAGAGAGGACTCTGTTCTTCTTAGACATGGCACGCTACCGTATACGATAATCATGCATAGTCTCTTCAGAAGCCAGCAGGGCATCGAGACAATGCCCGACCTTTTCCCTTATGACCCTGCTGACCTCCAGCTGCAGAAGGCTTGCCTCGCGGGCACGACCAGCCTCCGCCTCTGCTACTGCTACTCGCTGGAGAAGGTCTTCAGTGACCCCTCCGGGGCACAACAGGCGGCTCATAGCCGCACAGTTAGAGGCGATCTGCAAGACAGAAAAATGACAGTTAAAGCGAAATAGCAAAACAAAGAGGAAAAGCTTAGCACAATTACTGTCAGCAGGGACTGGTGTAGCATGCCCAGATAGCGGGTTGATCCAGCTGACCGCCCCGGTTGAATAGGAGGAGGGAGAATCTCCTCGGCAGGTCGTCCTAACTGACTGGGAATATCTCTAGGGTCGGGGACGTCCTCCTCCGAGCTAGACGTTATCTGGGGACCATCAGAGGGGGTTCCCTTTATTTGGATGGATCGGGAGCCATTTGTCGCCGTTTTCTTCACCACAGGGGCCTTCCGGCGAGAGCCAAGCACATCAAGTGACACCTCCTTGCCTCTCTAAGCAGCGGGAGGGTCGGTAGGAGCAGCTGGGTCATCGGCGATGGGAACGGTGGTGGCCGTGGCGGGGGAAGAGGGTTCTTCCCGAACTCTCTGAGACAGGGGCACCGTGTCCTCTTCATCAATGGAGGGCAGAAGTTCTGAGGCTAGACCCTTCTTCAACCTCTTCAGGGGGCGAGGCTTGTGGACCAGATGCTTCCGCCGTTTCTTCTCGATAACCCAGGTCACTGCTTGCTCAGCAGGGGGAGGGGGTGCCGCCTCTCCCTCTGTTGCCTTGATGGGAGACAAAGTAGAATCCCCTTCGAGGTCAGTAGTCAATTCTGCTGCTCTGAGATCATGGGGGGCCTCCGCGGTTTCCTGGTCTTTTGAGGGTTCAGCCACTTCCCCGCAGTCCTCGACTGAGATACCCACAGGAGCGGAAGAAGCGGAAGCGGGAACCAGCTCTTGCTCGTTGGCCTGCTCCCACTTCAGGATCCAGTTGATAGCTCGGGAAATCATAGCATCGTCTGCAGAATAGAAACAAAAGGGCATCAGTTAGAATTAACAAGGAAACTTACAAGACCAAGGGTAACTTACGAAGACTAGAGCTAAGGCTCGTGACTTTCGAGCTAAGCTTGACCCAATAAAGGAGCTCCTCGCATTGCACCAGCTGGAGGCCGTGAAATTCCATCCCTACCAGGATACCCCTAGCCCTCTGGTATCTCGCGTCCTGCTGGAAGTCGCCGAGGTTTAGGAAGGGCAGCAGGTTCTCCGTCAAGTGGATCGGACTAAAGGGACACTCAAGGAGTTGGATATAGAAGAAGCATTCTTTCCATCCCTTGTGGGAGGAAGGAAGGCCCCCCCCAAGAACTTATCACTGGCGCGGGCAGTAAAGCCAAATGCCCCTCGGAAGCCAACCGGAACAAAGAAAAAATGAAAAAAAATCGGGAGGTCAGAGAGATGTCGAAAAGTTTGAAAAGGACAAACGCCCCGCCCATCTTGACAAAGGCGTTGGGAGCCATTTGGTGGAGAGGGATACCGAAGTATTTGACGACATTCATGAAAATGGGGGGATAGGGAAACAAAGCCCTAATTCTACATGCCCTAAGAAGAAAGTGAAAAAATCCGCAAGAGTCTCTACGGGTGATTGCCCTAAGGCCGGAACTCTCATCTCTCAGCCCTCTGGGATACCATATCTCCGGCAAGCGGCCTGGAGGGATTCTGACCTAACCCTAGAGGAGATGGTATCGTACCACTCTGGATGATAGACTAGGTCTTCGAAGGAACCTTCTCCATCGCCTCGGGCCTTCTTTTTCTTCTCTATTGGACCCATGGGGATTGAGGAAAGGGGAAAACAGAAGGAGACATACACTTGGAGACGGGGCGCGACCGCAAGACGAACAGCAAGAGAATGAAGGTGTTTGAAAGCAGATAGGGCAAGGGGGCAGAAGGGTGTCGTTGCACCCGCTTTTATAGGGAGAAGTCGTCCACATATGAACAATGAGAGGGCAGCACGTCAGCGGCGCTGATTAGACATCCCGACGAGCCACCATCCTTTACTGTCGTCATTTCGTATGGCCCACGACGTGTATCAGCGGGAGATCGTCGTACGAAGAGGGATGGGGCACGTGGTAAGATCACATTCGCCAGACGACCTGGTCGCCATTAAGAGACCCCATGCGCCTTTAAAAGGCCTTGGGCAGCCATCAGGGCATCACCTCGAGATTAATGGAAGGGCAGGATGTTGGATCGAGAGAATACAATAGAGGGGGGGTGAATATCGTAAAACCTTTTCGAATATAAATTTAAGAGAATGAGCAGCGGAAATTAAAACACAAACACGAACACAAGGATTTACTTGGTTCGAAGTCGCGGTCGGCTCCTACTCCAAGGCCCACGGTGCTTGACCGTTTACTGCGGGCAATACTATAATCGTGCAAATAATTACAAGAAGATGTACAGTAGTAGTGCAGTAAAAACAGAAATCTAACTCTTCGTTACCGACGTCCGGTGTGGATCGTTCTTCGGTGCGTAGGGTCGTCGTCGGCGCTAGAACCTCGAGATCAGAAATTTCCGGAGCAGAGTGCTTGAGCGAAGAGTATTGAGGCGTTGAAAAACTGTTTCTGGAAGCCTTGGGGGTCGAGCCCCTTATATAGTGAACCTGGGGGCGCCCGAGACGTTGGGGGCGCCCTCCGCATGTCATACGATCCACAAACATCTCGGTCAGCCCTTATCCCTCCAGGATCGGGCTCGAGGTTTGACGGGGGCGCCCGGGAAGTAGGGGGCGCCCGGGTTGACTCAATCTGCTGGCTTCTCGGTTGGATAGAACTCTATCTGCTTCGATGGCTTGGACCCAGGGCGGCCGAGGCATCCAGGGCGCCTGGGACACTGGGGGCGCCCAGGAGCTTGGGGGCGCCTGCCCCAGTGAGCTTCCGAAGCGTTACTTGCTCAGTTTGTCTTGCCTTCACCTTGGGGGCGCCCGAGACCTCCGGGGCGCCCTGCCCAGCTGCTGCCCCTCTCCTTTGGGGCGTTCTGAGCTGCAGAAACTCGTTCCTTCGGTCCTGCATCCAGGGTTAGTATCAAACAAAACAAAGCAAGCATGTTAGTGCATTTTACAGCCGTAGCTGTCTTGGTTCTGACTTTGGGTCTCCAAAATAGAACTCTAGGTCGAACCGACGCCTACTGTTCCCTCGACGGGAAACGCGTCCTCACCTATTCCTCTCAGGAGATTTTATCTGTTGCCAATCGACTCCTCCGGTTGGACTTTTGCCTAGCAGTCCTTCGCCAGGTGCCTCGCAGTCCTTCACCAGGTCTTAAGTACCAAGCAGTCCTTCGCCTGATGCCTAGCAGTCCTTCGCTAGGTCTTCAACTCCTAGCAGTCCTTCGCTAGGTGCCCAGCGGTCCTTCGCCAGGTCTTAGGGTTTCGATGCCTAGCAGTCCTTCGCTAGGTGCCTAGCAGTCCTTCGCTAGGACTTCAATCTGCACACTCAAGTAACATGTTAGATAAACATAACATCTTAACTTTTGAACCCTTTGCCATTATCAAAACTCAGGTTCAACTTGGGTGCTGTCTGCACCAACACGGGACGCATTCAAAGAGTTGCTCGGGGCCCAAGGGGCATAGTCTGATTCCTCGGACCCGGAAGACCGCCAGTGAAGTAGTAAAAGATATAGGGGCCACCTGGAGACATCTTCTTCATCACAACACTAGTCTAATCAGTCAGACACACTTCCTTCGATCAGACTTGAAGGGAGGGACTTTTGATGGGGTTGAGTACCCCGTGGCTGACACGTGGATTGAAGAAGTTGTGTGGTAAGATCTACCGAGTCCGAACGACTCTCTTTCCGTGATGCCCGAGACCCTCTCGGGAAGGAGAATCCCGAGACCAACTCGATTAGACATCACCCTGAAGATCGCTCCAGAAGGACACGTCCGGGATCACCTTGGGAGGCGGGTCTCCGAGATCATCTCGGGAAGGCCACTATGTGAAAATTGATAATAGACTTCGGATATTATCTGAAGTAATAGGTAGATAATTACCGAAGTAGACGCGCGTGAAGTAAAAAGGTCAGTTTTTTACTTCACCACGAAATACCGAAGTCTTTCACCAGTTCAAAATCGGTTCAAAGTTGAACCGTTTTCGAAGTAAAATGGCTCTAATACTTCATCGATCTCGCTGAAGTATTTGATCGTATATAACTTCATAAGTACTTCTGAAGTAAAATATTTATACGACTTCACAAATTTTTTATTCTCGTGTAGTAAATATTTAATTTTACTTCTACAAAAATTGAATTGGTCGAAGTATTTTTTGTTGTATTACTTCAGCATTATGTAGACGTGTTAGAGTGTATGTTGTTATAACAAATATTTAAATTTAGCGAAGTAATTTTTACAAACGACTTCACAAATTAAAAAAAATGACGAAGTAAATATTTTTTTTAACTACGCTGCTAATTAAATTTGACGAAGTCTGTTGTATTGTATTACTACACCATTTATTTGTATTGTCGAAGTAATTCATCATGTTTTGTTATAATACAATTTTAATTAAACAAATATTTTTCAACACAATATTTTTCAAAAATATCTATTTGAATTACTACAACACAATATTTTTCACCATCAAAATTAAACAAATATATATATATATATATATATATATATATCAGAAATATCTATTTCTTACAACTCAAAAGTGTATTCATAAAAGACATTAATCAACTTCACACAAAATCTGTTGTATTCATAAATCTCAAAATACAATCAAAATTTTTTTCACAACCTACACTTAGGCACCCACATAAAAGTAGACATTCACTCCATTCGCTTCTGACTTCATCATACTGAGATTGATTGTAATACTGTTTATTTTTTGAGGCTGCAAACTAAACCATTAATAGAAATGTGAGGGTCAATACAAAATGACTAAATATTTCTTAAAGAATATAGTTCATAAAAAGATTTACCTTCCTCTCCAATTGTAAATCTTCATCCATGACTATCTCTTTCATATACTGCATTACACAATATTCACATTCAACACCACCATTTTGATTTAAATTACCCTAATGAAATTGAAAGTGTAATGCAATTAGTCACAATCATAACAATAAGAATTATCAACTAATGCTTAAATACGTAGTCCTAATATATACCGTCAATTGTTTAAAACCTGGTCCTTTTGAAATTCCCCTTGAGGCATTGTATATCTTGACTCCACTGCATAGTAAAAATTTGAAAGTTATTTTTGAACATCTAATGAATTGAATGTATTTACAAACAACATAATCTACTACCTACTCACAATTGTTTGCCACGCATGATCTCGATTCCTATTACTTAAAGAGTCCAATAAATATATCATATTTTTATCTTCATTAATTATAGTCAGAATCCAATGGTACCTGCATAAATGACAAAATGAAAAGCCCACTAAAAGAGTAATAAGCTTGCTAAGCTGCATAAATGACAATAGCCAAAAGGTTAGAATCCAATGGTACCTGCATAAATAACAATATAGCATTAACAATATATAGTAGAAATTGATAAATAATTAAAATCTTACCCGGTGTTGTATGGGATTAAGCATATGCTATCTCTATTCGATACTTCTAATTGAGCAACAATATGTTGTGACAATTTACTATCATATTCGTTCACTCCCTGTGTAGGTATGTGATTGGGATCCATAAATGAAACATTACGATTACTTGGGGAGAAGTATTATTATTATTATTATTATTTTTCACCAGTTTGGATCTTGAGAGACGTGTCTGGTCCATGTCGACATATCGTTGCTTGAGTCTTGGTCGCTAACTGTTGTTTCCAGAATAGGCTCTATTGTCCATCTGAAATTTAAAAGATGCAAATTTAACAGTTGAGTTTCTGCGATCTAAACAAGGAGAGCACATGGCACGAACCCTGTTGGGAAGTGGCTGTCATGGCGGGCCTCGGAGCGGTGCCACCACAGTACTATCATCTACTGTGACTTCAGCCTCTCCACATCCACCAGTTGATACAGATTGCCGCGCCACCACAGTACTATCATCTACTGTGACTTCAGCCTCTCCACATCCACCAGTTGATACAGATTGCCGCGCCTTTGGCTTGTCATGGGAAGGTTTGACCTGCAAAATGGAGGTTTTCGAACAATTTTAGATCATAAGGTTAAGTTCTATAAACTTTTTGCAAATTCAAAAATTTGGAGTTATAGTTAGCTTGTAAATAGAAAAACAAAATGAAAGATGGGATTACCTTCTCAGCTCAATTAGAGAATAATCGATCTCCTCCACGATCATCGTCTCCTCGTGCTCTGTAGTTGCTATCACTTCTCCAAACTGTTCGAATCAAATAATTTAAGAAACAAAGTAATGAACTAAAACACCTTTTCAATCGACTTGGGAAAGGCTGATAACAAAGAGACATTTTCAATAAGTGAATATACTGAAAGATTTGATGCATACTGATGTCGGGTGACTTGGGACAACAAGAAAGATTGGGTCACCAATCCTCCTTCATACTAAAACATATGTGCCGTGTAGATTTTGCGTAATACTTACAAGTCCAACTAGTGTGGAATGACCCCATGCAGTGTAGCCAGCACCAGTGTCCCGAGCAGGAGAACAAGTTGCTACAAATAACCGGAGGATGAACAACTGATAAGAGTAAATGAAATATGCAATGGAAAACCCTATGAGCAACAACAAACCAAAAGGCTAAGCTTCATGTGATTATAAGCACCTAGCGATAGGGATATAAAAACGCTCTTGCCAATTGCCTAAGTTATGCATTCAGAGATTTGGATGAGGGATCTAGAGCTAGCAGAACATTTAATAGCAGTTCTGCTCATTTGAGCGATCTTGATTGTGCAATTCATTTCTAGGATACCCACAAAAGTGTTCCTTGGCTATTGAATAATATGAAATTTCAAGGAGAAACCAGCTTTAACTCTGTAACAACAAATTGCAAGCCGGGCCGTTAATTGGCACAGGGGAGTGGTGATCCTCGCCCGTCATGCCTGATAGCCCGGTGCTGAGCGTGAGGATTCCCATGGAGATGGCGCCCATCCATTTCACTCTCTGCGCCTCGTCGAACAGCTCCAAGCTGTGCACATTGCTGTCATCAGCGAACACCACGAGCCCGTCCATTCCCCTGTCTCTCACCATTCTGTTTCACAAAAAGCGCGATAAAGATCCAATTTTGATATTCATTTCCGGATCAAAATCCAATTTTGATTAGAATTAATTCACCTGAGGGAGTGGAGCCGCATGCGGGATTCGGTGACGCGGCTCTTCGTCTCGTTATGCGACGCCTCTGCCGGCAGAGGACGCGGAGGTGAGGAAAGCGAGGGAGCGGGCGTCTAGGTCGTAGTAGTGTTGTGGACGACGGGGGCGGATGTGTTGTAAACGGAGGGAGAAAAGAAGACGACGAAGACGAGACAAGAGAAGTGGAATCCGAGGAAAAGACTGATGACGCAGCACAAGGCATGGAGGACGATCCAGAACAAGGCGTAAGGGGAACGGAGGACGCGCTCGGATGGGGAAGCTGAGCCTGCGCCGCTGCCGCCGCGGCCATCTCCAAGGCCTGAAGCCTGATGGCGGTAACTCCCACGGTGATTTGGCTGGTTATGGAGCAAAGATTCGCCCTTATCTCTTCAAACTAATCCTCGGGCAAAAGGGGGCGGCGGGTTGTGGGAGAAGAATCCTCGGGCAAAAGGGGGCGGCAGGTTGTGGGAGAAGATGAGGAGTTGTAGTTAGGGCTCGGCTCGAGTACACTTGGGGAGAAGTATTACGATTACTTAAAAAAATCAATTAATTTATTTATAAAAGAAAATATATTTTAAATATATTTTAATTGATTTAAACTTATTACTTCGGTATAAAAAGTTATGGATTTTATTTGATAACTTATTACTTCATCAAATATTTATTATGAAGTAAAATATCAGATAAATTTAGTAGTAAGATCCATAATTTTTAAGCTACGAAGTTTAAAATGAAATTTACTTCATCAAATTTAGTACCGAAGTTGATTAACATATATTACTTCATTAAACGATTTCGCCGAAGTAACCTATGGCGAAGT
>JAGFNQ010003610.1:0-33856 GCA_024364735.1 Boesenbergia rotunda | reverse complement strand
TTTGTATCATATTCTATTATTAATAAAGGCATGTTTGGTTATTATACTTACTTTGTATTTGTGCCAAATAACTAAGTATAATAATGTCCTTGGGTAGTAGGTTCTTATCTACATTATATCGATTGGTTGAATCGATAGTGAGATGATGTAGAGAACACTACTCTAAACCATTCCTAGTCAAGTATTAATATTCAAGGACAATATTAATACATGGAGACTAGCATGTAGGTCAACTGATGACTTGAGCTCACAAGTCATGGATATGTGATATCAAGTTGACACATGGGTATACATTGGAGAATGTGTACTGAATGACCCGCCATGAGAAAGTTTCATAGATTGTCATATGAGTGTCATAAACTTTCTCATGTGACTATTGGTATGAATAGTCCTTAGACCTGAAGTCACTACGGTTCCCTACATAAGGAGTTATGTACTTTGGTATCGTCAAACGTCACCCGTAACAGGGTGGACTATAAAGGCGATCACTGGGTATGTAATGAATTATGCGGAGGGATGTGAGTGATGTAGATGGGATCTATCCCTCCCATATGACGGGAGTGATATCTGTGGGCCCCTTGATCGAGTAGGACTGCTAAAACGCATGGCCATGCTCGGAATGAGTCAATATGAGATATTGAGCTCAAATTGTTTGAGTGAGTCTACTCGGGGATCAAGAAACACAAGATTGATTGAGGATGACACGGTCTATGCCTCATTGGTCAATCTAGATATCAAGGATAGAAGGACAAGGTCATACATTGCCATAGTCACGGAGGTTAAGTCGGATCTCGACTTTCTTGTTACTTGGGTAGCATTGATGCATTGCTAGATGCCGCTCATTGCTTTTGTGTCTAAATTGGTTTAGACACATTGCCAACGTTACGAGAGCCTATTGGGTCACACACTAAGGACACGATGCTTCGGAGATTAATTGATCTTGATTTGGCTAAGATTTAATTGGAATTGGATTAATTGAGTTAGACTCAAGTGAATCCAATTGGATTATGGATTGAGATCTAATTTGAGTTAAACTCATTTAGATTAGACTCAACCACATTTGGATGAAATATTAATTCATTAAAATGTTTAATGAATTAATAAGAGAGGAAGATGGAGAGTTTCTCACCATTAGAGTGTTACATGAAAAGTTAGAGAGTTACATTAAAATGTTTAATGAAGGGAAGTTTAAAAGGCAAAAACTCCTCATGATATGAGTATAAAAGAGTTTTTCCCTTGTCATTTGGATGACAACTTGTCATTTTCTTTCCCCTCTTCCTTCTCTTCTCCATCTTGGCCGAAACCCACATCTTGGGTTCTTGGTGTTTTGTGAACTACCTCAAGTTGCTAGCACAACTAAGGTAGTTCTTCTCCGAAGTAGAGATATCGTGTTCGTGTGGATACGAATAGAGGCACGGACACTTGAACGTGCAAGAGATCCGGCGGCGCTTGGACGAGCAGGATAAACGTAAGGGCATGCTCCAAAGGTATACGCTTTAGATAGATTTATTAGATAGATGATTTCGTACGAGTTTTTCTTTCGCATGGATCACTCGAGGGATCTTGTTTCCGCTGCATTTTTGTGTTTATGTCGCCTGAAGATCCCAACACAAACTTCATCTGTTGCACCGAAATCGTAGTAGTGATAGAAACTGCCTTCCCAGGTGCCTGGGAAGCCACAGACGCCTGGCTTGCCAGGCGCCTGGGAGGGATTTGCTCCAACTGGGGTGCCCGACCTGTCTCAGGTGCCTGATTCAATTCAGGCGCCCAGGAAGGGTCTTCCCAGGAGCGTTTTCTCCTGCGTTTGCTTTCCTATCATGCCTCCAACTCCAGGTACCTGCAAGACAACAAACACAAGACAAATATACCGATAATCTTAGCCTTAGCTTAGTTGGTTATGACTTTGGATTTCACCCGAAACCCTAGGTCGAACGGACGCCTAATGTTCCCTTTCCCGGGGAACGCGTCCTCACCTACTCCACACTGGAGAAGTTACCTTTGCTAATCAGAACCTCCGATTAGACTTTCTCTTAGCCTCTGAGAACCTGAATCTCAATACGTCCAACCTCGACCCATCTCTACTTCTGTTCGCGATTCCCGCTCGACTAAAGCTTTTGCCAATCAGGACCTCCAACTGGACTTTTGCTCGGCCTCCGAGAACTCGGATCTCGAGACGTCCGACCTTGACCCATCTCTACTTTTGTCCGCCATCCTCGTTCGGCAAAGACTCCGTTACCCGATCCCTGACCAGGACTTAGTGATCAGTCCCCTGGACCCAAGACTTAGTGCCCAGCTTCACTCACCAGGACTTAGTCCACCAAGCTTCACTTACTAGGATCCAGCTTCACTTACCAGGATTTAGTTCACCTAGCTTCACTCAATAGGATTTCTTTCACCTAGCTTCCCTTGCTAGGACCCGACTTCACTCATCAGGATTTCTTTCACCAAAATCACTCCTTTTCTAGTCATCATGATCCTGACTAGACTTCCTCCAATCATTAGGTAAATATAATCTCACACCTCAAGTTCTGTGTGGTTTAATCCCTTGGTCAAACTCACCAACCCTGGGTTGTATTCATTCTGCCAAATATTAGATCCTGTTTGGCTTAACCCTTTGTCAATCTGATCAAAACCTGGGGTTTACTGATAACCGTTTTAGTCGTGTTACGGTTTCAAATACAATTAAAATGTCGAACTCCTCTAAACTAATGTAGCATAGAGTAACTCGAGTCGTCTCTCTCAAGGAATGTAATGACAGGTTAATAATCTTAGGATTCTATATTATTGCTTTTGGATTTTGGATATTAAACTGGGGATTTGGATTTGAAAACTAAGACTACAAAACGAAACAGCGAAGCAAGTATGAAATCTAATCCTGATTACTAAAAGACAATGCAAGTAAAGAGAATCTAATTTAACCTAACTACACTTGGCAAGGAAACGAAAGGCAACATAAAGGAAGCAATTAAAGAAATAGAGCATTAATGAAACTTAACCTAATCTAACCTAATTGCATAAAAATGAAAGACATAACCATAAGGAAACATAAAGCAATCAAACTAACACATCTTAAAAGAATCTAAGCTAAAGAAAATATAAAATTGAAATCTATCTAATGAAAGGGACAATTCATCAAACATATGATAGGCATGAGTGAATTTAATCAAGGTGCGTGCAATCCAAACATGGAGAATTAAACTCAATACAATCAAACATCAATTAACACAAACATCCAACTCTAAGAAACAAACAGCAAGCAAAAATTAAGTTGCAAGGATGGAATGAGCTCTCATGCGGCTGCTAAATTGCGGATGACAAATGGAAGGAGCTGTCGGTTGATCAATGCTTGGAGATGGAAGACCTCTTCTCTTCTAATTCGAAAAGGAAGATGACTGGATGATGAAGGGTGGAACTCCAACGGGGAGAGGGAATGGCCGGCCGGCGGCTGTGAGGTGTAGGGAGGAACCGCCGGCCCTTGGTGGCGATGGATGGAGAAAGGGGCGTCGGATAAGAGATGCGATGGCGTGAGATGAGATCCCCTTCTTTGGCTACCCTAATCCCCTTTTCTACTCCTCCTTTCCACCCTTTATTTCCTCTGATGAGTGGCTGAGATCACTTGCAATGAAGCTCCATCAATCGTCGTTGCCAGATTCAAGTGGAGGGTTGTGATGACCCGCGCATCCGATAGCATCTGGACAGCTACTGATCGGATTGAATGGCTCTGGATCGGTCTGGATGCTCCCTGATCGGTCTGGGGACCGATCAAGAACCTTCCTGATTGGTCTGGGGACCGATTAGGACTTGATCAGTAGCTAAAATTCAGAGTTCTTTTGTGCCATCTGCTCCTGATCGGTCACTGGACCGATTAGGCCTTCCCTGATCGGTCACTGGACTGATCAGGCCTTCCCTGATTGGTCTGGTGACCAATCAGGCCTCCCTCTGATTGGTCTGGTGACCAATCAGGGCTCCAACAGAATGAAATTTTGAGTCTGATGTCGTTCTTTATGGATCCATCTTCGCCCTGGATGTGCCCTTTTGATTCGATGATGCACAAGCTGTCCCAAAAGTTCAATAGAATGAAATATGAGTGTAAAAATATAGAAAAATTAATTAACCAATGAAAATACATCCTATTCATAATTATGCATCATTTCATAAACAAATACACCTCAGAGCCCCAAAATTCCCCACTAATGGCACAAAATTTATCCGTCAAAATGCTAGTTATCATTTACCCTACCAAATATAAGGTCCTGTTTGGTTTAACCCTTGATCACTTTGACTACCCTTAGTATACTGTCTAACATATTGCCACTAACTTTAGTATATTGTTAAACATCGAAACCCTAGAGGATGACTATTCATCACTGATGCATTTTGCACCAACACAAACCTAGTGAAGAAACCTACTGAGGGGAATCTGAGGTCAAGACTTGGCTCATCATACGGGTCAGCCATAGTGACTCGGCATTTACTAAACAGAGAAATAACATAATAAATAGCGTATTTAAATTGAAAAATAAGAGAAAAGTTTGGATTAAGGTCTTACCGATGATGCATAGTTGAATATTAAAGTGAAATGATGACCCTCAATTAATCGCAATTGCTTAGACAAAGCTTGGAGTGAGAAAAAAGAGGAGAAGGAGTTTTTGAAGGAAGAAGGATGCTTGAGTTGTGTTGTGGAGAATATGTTCGGTGGCTTATATAGCCACCAGTCGGGCACCAAGGAGCTAAAGGGGCACCCGAGTTCAACACTGATTGGGGTGCTTGAGAGCTTTCTCAGGCGCCCGTGATCAGATGGGTGCCCTCGATTTTGGAAAATCAAGGGTGCATTCGATTGAACTTATGAGCCGCCTAGGAACTGTAGGATCTATGGTGTCGATAGAGGGGGGGACTGAATATCGACTTTTGTGAACATTCTAAAATCTTGTCATTCATTCGTTCATTCATTCATCTTTCTATTAGAGTTGTTAGTGCGCAACAGAAATAATTAAAGTAAAAAAGCACAATAATAAAGACACGCGTGATTTATTTACTTGGTTCTCAATCACTCAGGGTCAGTACTTCCAAGGCCTATGTACTCGATGTGAGTCCATTAATAATCTCCTTTCTGAAATTTTCGAAGGTGGAGAAAACCTGTCTTACAGTTCAAGAAATATAAGCAAAAGTAAATGAAATTTAAGTATAGCTTGTAATAATAAAACCAAACCAATAAAGTAAGAAGATCCCAGTCAATATGGAAGTCCAAAGCTCAACACACTTTCTCTTGGAGCCTTCTTGGTTGTAGAACATCACCTTAGCACTGTTATTTCACAAAGAGGTTGTATTAGAATGATAGAATTGATGCTTTGAATTCTCGGCTCGAATCCCTTTATATATATAGTTCACTCGGGCCTCATGTGCCTATAGGGGTGCCCTCATTGTGATCCTTATGTGATCAACTCAACGAATATGGCGCATGGGATAACGCCTGTGGACAAGTCCTAGGCACCCAAGACCATGGGGGCACCTGGGAGCCTTTAGTGTAACGACCCAGAAAATTTTCTTAATATTTCTTTAAAATATTAAGCATATCTAGATAATTTTTCGATGGGCTTAGAAATATTAACACGAATTTTAATCTAGAAATCCATGTTTTTCCCCATTAAAAATTGGGGAAATAGGCACTAATGGGTCTTATATGGGCTTCCTAGTACCATGATTATTGGTGAATTTTAGGTAAAATTTTATAGAAATATAAAGGGATTTTGATGAGGAATATTAACATAATTATGGGGGAATTTTTAGGAAATTTTCGAAATATTAGGAAAATAAAATAAAAATAAAATGGAAAATTAGTGCATGCACAAGGATTTGAACCTTGGACCTCTTGTATAAGCATGCATGCTCTAACCAATTCACCTAGCTAGGGAGTGCTATGAGGAAATGAAGTGGATTATGGATAAGGCTTAGGAAAATGAAGAGTCACCAACCATGACTCTTCACTTACCCTCCTTAATGTGTTATAAAGAGGGGGAATGGGAGTTTCTTTCTTCCTTCCATCAATTCCATTTTTCTTCCTCCTCCTCCCTCATTCTAGCCGAATACTTCAAGAGGGGATCTCCCTTGGAAAAGGTTCACCTAAGGCTCCATCTCCAAGATCCAAGGCTTTTACAAGGGTACCAAGGCTAGGGGTGGTCAAGAGGCAACAAGATTTTCCATCCTTCTCTCAAATCTAAGGTCTAGAATCAAGATCAACCAATGTAAGACTCCCTCACCTGTGGTATAATAGTTCCTTTGAATTTTTAGCATAATATAAAGTTTGGTTTTAGGTTTTGATGTTGAGAAAACCATGTTTTGGACCCCTATGCTATTCGGCCACCATGAGTTTTGGGTCCATGATGATGTTAAAAATCTTAATTATGCTTTCTAATGTGTTCTCATGATGTTTAGAGAATAAATATAATTTTTGGAGATTTTTGGAGTACCCTAAAACCCTTTAGGGGTTGGGACCATCATAAGGTTTTCCATGGCTAGGGGTTGGATTTAACCCTTCACCCATGTATTGTGTGTACCCTTGTGATACAAAGGGAGGTTGAAGGGATTTATGTGAATTTTCACAAGGTCTTATGACCCTAAGGGTTTCAGCCAAGAAGGAATCTAGGGCAAGGGGCTAAGGTTTTCTTCAAGTATGGGTTCCGAAAGCCCCTATGGTAGGGTATGGTTGGTGTTTAATATTTGATTGGGGATTTTATGGAATTTTTCCATGTACCCATGGCCTTGTAGGGTTTCGGCCAGCCCTAAGAAGGAGCCTAAAGGTTAGGGATAACCCTAATCATGAACCCTAATGGCTTCCCATGGTCTTATAGGTAATGTATGATTGTTTCTTTACCTTATGCTATCTTACATGTTAATTGAATGATGGAACCCTTCCTTATAGGTTTTGGCCAAGCAAGGTAAATAGAATTTGGGGAGAGTTAGGGTTTAAAGAATGATGGTTTATGCTTATTTATGAAGTATATATAAAGGTTCAAGCATGTGGTAGAAATTAAGTTACCTATAACCCTAACCTTAAGCACCATGTTTTATGTTTGTATGTTTATGATTGGATGCCATGCTTAATAGGGTTTATTTATGAATGTCTTGTGTTCTATGCCATGCACTTGAATGGTAGGAAGTATGTTTATGGAAGTCCTACTTATGTATGCTTGGGATGAATACCATGCTTATGTATGAAATGCAATGTTTACCTTATATATCATGATCATGCAAACTCTATGGATTAGGATAATTGTTTATGCGAACATGTCATGTTCAATGAATATAATGCAATGCTTACCTTATATGCCATGATCATGCAAGCACTAGAAATAAGAATGATGTTTATGTAAGTAGGCCATGTTCTATGAATGAAGATGCATGTTATGTTTATAAATGAAGATGCATGTTATGTTTATGAATGAAAGTGCATGGTATGTTTTATGAATAAAGATGCATGCCATGTTTATGAAAGACGACACGGTCGATGGTCGACGGTACGACGGTACGACGGTCATGAGGACCGGTAAATGGGCCAGTAAACGGGCCGGGTCGTTACACATGCCATGTTTATGAATGAAGATGCATGCCATGTTTTATGAATAAAGATGCATGCCTTGATGTATGAATGATGAAGCACATGAAGTATTTTACTTTATGAATGGGCTTGTACCAGACCGAAGTATGGGTCCAAGGGATGGGCACCTTAAGAATGCCCCAGTTCTGGACTACCGACTATGCTGTCCACGGTTCTGGCACTACCGAAGCTGTGCAATAGGGATGGGCACCTTAAGAACGCCCCGGTTCTGGGACTATCGACTATGTTGTCCTTACCCTAGTAGGTCGGGGCTCGCTACCTCGTATTTATTTAGGGATGCGTGCTTATGATGTATGTATGTGGTACAAGCCGGGGACCCCCAATGATGTTATGATTATGTTTAAGTATTTAAAAGTATGATTTTAAAAGTTAAGCATCCTTATGTATATGCATTAGACTCATGCATTCATTCATGTTATGCATTATGCCATGATAGTAATGTCTTATACTTATGTCTCATGTCAAGAAATATGCATGATAGTAAACGATTTATGCTTATGGTTATGATTAAGAAGATGCCCATATGATATGATAGAAAGCATGCCTATGTTCATGCCATACAGGTTAGTTCATGCATTATGTTTATGTTTATGCCATGTATCATGCATGTTAAGAATGTTTCCTTATGTTTATGTTTATGTCATGTATCATGTCATGTTAAGAATGTTTACTTATGTTTATGTATCATGCCATGTTAAGACTGTTTATTTATGTTTATGTTTATGTCATGTATTAGGCCAGGTTAAGTTGAATTATGTTTATATCTATGTCAAGTATTACGTCATGCTACGAATGTTTCTTATGTTTATGTCTATGCCAAGTATTATGCCATGCTATGAATGTTTATTATGTTTATGTTCATGCCAAGTATCATGCCATGCTAAGAATGTTTATTATGCTTATGTTCATGCCATGCCAAATATATGCTAAGGGATCATAAAGGCTTATGTTCTAAGTAAAGCACTAAGTATGTTAATGTTTCATGTGCTCATGAATAGGTGATGAATGGTTTTAGTGAGTAGGAAAGAGTCTTACTAAGCCTGTGTGCTTATAGTCTTATTTCCTTATACCGCAGATCACGCAAGGGGATAGTAAGGAAGCAGCAGGAGGGCAAGAATGCATGTGTGTGGTAGTGACTTGGCCAAGAAACAATATGTTTGCTCGTCTTATGATAGAACTTTACCTTTACTATTTATGTGCTTGAATGGTGACTTATGTGACTCTATGACATGATACTAAGTATGACATGATGCTAAGTATGACATGATATGATGCTAAGTATGAAGTTAATATGCCAAGTTTCCATGTCATGATGTTAGGAATGGTAGTAGGTGCATGTAGGTGTAAGTTTAAAGTTTTCCGCTGCATTATGATGTCCACCTGCCCTACTCATGTTAACGTAACGCCGCTTTATGGAAAGAAAAAAAAAGCGGGTGTTACATTTAGGGCGCTCGAGTGACTCTCAGGCGCCTGGGTCACTCGGGCCCCTGGGAGCCACTCTGGCGCCCGGGTCCTTTCGGGCGCCTAGGAGTGGTCGCAGGCTACAGTTTACTTTCCGCTTTGCTTTTTCTCTCGTTTCTTGAAGCCCAACTTCTATATGTTTACCTGACCTACTAAACTTTGCTTAAAGTCAACTCTCCAAGACTTTACTACCTAAGGTCATCTTCTTAGGGTTTCCCACTGCCTAGCTTTACTCACTAGAACTTTACGTTACTTGGCTTCACTCATTGGGACTTTTATCCAGCTTCACTCTCCAGGATTTTGTGCCCGATCCTTGACCAAGATTTTGTGCCCAGCTTCACTCACCAGGACTTTGTCCACCTAGCTTCGCTCACTAGGACCCAACTTCACTCACCAGGATTTCATGCACGATCCTCGACCAAAACTTCGATGCCCAACTCTCAGCTATGACTTAGTGTATAATTCCTCGAACTAGAACTTTGGTGCCCAACCCTCAGCCAGGTCTTCATGCCAAATTTTTCGAACCATGGCTTTGTTCTTAGCTTCACTCACCAGGTTTTCGGTGCCTTGACAAGAACTTTTTTGCTAGTCATTTGATCCTGACTACACTTCTTTCTGCCAAACATCAAATCCTGTTTGGCTTAGTCCTTTGGTCTCTCTAACTAAATCTATGTTGGGTCACTCCGCTAAACATCAAGTCCTGTTTAGCTTAAATCTTGGTCAAGCCTTGGTCAAATTGTCTAGCCCTGGGTTCCTTGTTAATCACTCTCCCAAACATCAAGTCCTATTTGGCTAACCTTTTAGTCAAACTGATTAGTCCTGGGTTTATCCTGCCAAACATCAAGTCCTGTTTGGCTTAACCCTTTGTCAGCCTAACTAGACCTTTGTATATTGTCAAACATCGAAATCCTAGAGGTTGACTATTCTTGTCTGATGCATTTTGCAATAGGAACATCCCAAGCGCTTGATTCGGAAGGTTGTCGGGCGCCCGGTTGATTAATTGTTGAACAAATTATTAGACTCGAGCAAGCACACATAATATTTCTGAAAATTTTATAAATTTGAGTTTTGAAGAGTTAAGCTAAGTTCGAATTTGGAAACTTGAGTTAAAGAAGTATAAGTTTGTTTTGAAAAACATTAAATTTGAAAACAAAAATAACTTTGTTTTTAATAAAGTTAATTTAAATTTCAAAAATTAATTAAGTTTGATTTGAAACAATTAAGTTAAGTTTAAAAAAATTAATTAAGTTTGTTTTGAAGGAAAATTAAGTTAAATTTAAAAAATTAGTTAAGTTAAGTTTGAAATTTTTATTAAGTTTATTTTTAAAAAAACTAAGTTAAATTTGAAATTTTAATTAAGTTTATTTTGAAAACAAATTAACTAAATTTGAAAAATTAATTAAGTTTGTTTTAAAAAAAATTAAGTTATGTTCGAAAAATTAATTAAGTTTGTTTTTTTTGAAAAAATTAAGTTAAGTTTAAAAAAACATTAATTAAGTTTGTTTTGAAAAAAAATTAAGTTGAATTTGAAAATTTAATTAAGTTTATTTTGAAAAAGAATTAAGTGAAGTTTGAAAAAACATTAATTATGTTTGTTTTAAAAAAATTAAGTTAAATTTTAAAAAATTAATTAAGTTTGTTTTGAAAATAAATAAGTTAAATTTAAAAAATAAGCTTATTATGAAAAATATTAAATTTGAAATTTTGATAAGTGTAACAATTTTAAGTTAGGTTTGATAAATAGAAGGTGAAATTAATTAGATTTGTTATGTTGGTTGGGTTGGACTAATCCTTTTAGGTCCTAAATATCTCACACATTTCTAAGTGATAATTCTAAGTGATAAAATAGGAAAATTTTATCTATTTCGTGAAATGTATTAAATTTTTATATTTGATTTTAAGTGAAATCTAAAATTTGATTGATGCTTGAGTTAGATTTAGGTTTAACAAATAGTAATTTAAAAATACATTTCAATAATCGACTTCCAAGTCTTGGCGAGGCACAGGATCCTTCTTGAGTATCGAAAAAATGACCCTTTCCTAGACAAGCCCTTTCAAAGAAATTATATTTTTAATTTACTCTTTCAGAAACCTTAGTCTAACTAGTCAAGAATGTGGCGAGGTAGCTTTGGCTAGTTCCACCAGGCTAAAGTGACCAAATAGGATACTCCTTAGCCTACCTAACTCCTTAAAAAGGTTTTTCTAACGTACTATCAGTTAGCCCCATCCTAATATTAGGTTGTGTATGTTTTAATCAAGTCTAGTCCTTACTAACCATTTCTAGTCCTAAGCATGACAATTTATAGAAAATTAATAAATAAGCAATCAAACAATTTTAACAAGCATGTAAAAAGTTAATCTAATAACATAAATAGTTTTTCTATTGGTTCCCCCTATACTAAAACCTCGATATGGACTATCCAGGTAATAAATTTGATCCTTGGGGATCTAATAGTGGTTTGGTCCTGCTTGATTAGTCAAGCTAAGCTTGGGGACCCATGCTTGGACTCGAGTGCTAGTATGGTTCATAATTGAAATGTAAGATCTATACCATGAGTTAGTTCTATACTCAAGTCTGGATCAGTTAAGAACGACCTTTTGTTTTCCATGAATCATGTCAAGATTCTTGGAACCCAAAGTGAACCACTCTAGGGTTGCTCTAAGTTCCTTGACTTGAGTTTTCAGGGAGGAATTCTCTGATAGGATGTATACAAAAAGCCTTGCCTTTTCTGTATGGTCATCCACATTTTGAAAGAGAATCACAACAGCACAGATGTGTATTTATATTAGTATATGCATAACCGTCTAATACTTTGCACTGTAAATAACCACTCTAGGGTTGCTCTAAGTTCCTTGACTTGAGTTTTCAGGGAGGAATTCTCTGTTAGGATGTATACTAAATGTCTTGCCTTTTTTGTATGGTCATCCACATTTTGAAAGAGAATCACAACAACACAGATGTGTATTTATATTAGTATATGCATAACCGTGTAATCCTTCTTGAGTATCGAAAAAATGACCCTTTCTTAGACAATCCCTTTCAAAGAAATTATATTTTTAATTTACTCTTTCAGAAACCTTAGTCTAACTAGTCAAGGATGTGGCGAGGTAGCTTTGGCTAGTTCCATCAGGCTAAAGTGACCAAATAGGATACTCCTTAGCCTACCTAACTCCTTAAAAAGATTTTTCTAACGTACTATCAGTTAGCCCCGTCCTAATATTAGGTTGTGTAAGTTTTAATCAAGTCTAGTCCTTACTAACCATTTCTAGTCCTAAGCATGACAATTTACAGAAAATTAATAAATAAGCAATCAAACAATTTTAACAAGCATGTAAAAAGTTAATCTAATAACATAAATAGTTTTTCTATTGGTTCTCCCTATACTAAAACCTCGATATGGACTATCCAGGTAATAAATTTGATCCTTGGGGATCTAATAGTGGTTTGGTCCTGCTTGATTAGTTAAGCTAAGCTTGGGGACCTATGCTTAGAGTCGAGTGCTAGTATGGTTTATAATTGAAAAGTACGATCTATACCGTGAGTTAGTTCTATACTCAAGTCTGAATCAGTTAAGAACGACCTTTTATTTTCCAAGAATCATGTCAAGATTCTTGGAACCCAAAGTGAACCACTCTAGGGTTGCTCTAAGTTCCTTGACTTGGTTTTTAGGGTGGAATTCTCTGATAGGATGTATACTAAAAGCCTTGCCTTTTCTGTATGGTCATCCACATTTTGAAAGAGAATCACAACAACACAGATGTGTATTTATATTAGTATATGCATTACCGTCTAATACTTTGCACTGTAAATAACCACTCTAGGGTTGCTCTAACATCCTTGACTTGAGTTTTAAGGGAGAAATTCTCTGTTAGGTTGTATACTAAATGTCTTGCCTTTTTTGTATAGTCATCCACATTTTGAAAGAGAATCACAACAACACAGATGTGTATTTATATTAGTATATGCATAACCGTGTAATCCTTCTTGAGTATCGAAAAACTGACCCTTTCTTAGACAATCCCTTTCAAAGAAATTATATTTTTAATTTACTCTTTTAGAAACCTTAGTCTAACAAGTCAAGGATGTGGCGAGGTAGCTTTGGCTAGTTCCATCAGGCTAAAGTGACCAAATAGGATACTCTTAGCCTACCTAACTCCTTAAAAAGGTTTTTCTAACGTACTATCAGTTAGCCCCGTCCTAATATTAGGTTGTGTAAGTTTTAATCAAGTCTAGTCCTTACAAACCATTTCTAGTCCTAAGCATGAAAATTTACAGAAAATTAATAAATAAGCAATCAAACAATTTTAACAAGCATGTAAAAAGTTAATCTAATAACATAAATAGTTTTTCTATTGGTTCCCCCTATACAAAAACCTCGATATGGACTATCCAGGAAATAAATTTGATCCTTGGGGATCTAATAGTGGTTTGGTCCTGCTTGATTAGTCAAGCTAAGCTTGGGGGCCCATGCTTGGACTCGAGTGCTAGTATGGTTCATAATTGAAAAGTAAGATCTATACCGTGAGTTAGTTCTATACTCAAGTCTGGATCAGTTAAGAACGACCTTTTTGTTTTCCAAGAATCATGTCAAGATTCTTGGAACCTAAAGTGAACCACTCTAGGGTTGCTCTAAGTTCCTTGACTTGAGTTTTCAGGGAGGAATTCTCTGTTAGGATGTATACTAAAAGCCTTGCCTTTTCTGTATGGTCATCCACATTTTGAAAGAAAATCACAACAACACAGATGTGTATTTATATTAGTATATGCATAACCGTCTAATACTTTGTACTGTAGATAACACGGTGTGTGATGACACACAGAAGATCGTGTTATCAGTTTCTTGCATAGTATAAGAAGAGGCATACAACCGACATGGATTTGGACAAACCATCGGGATGGTTGTAGTGTAATTAGATGTGGTTGGTCTTGACTTTAGAATTACACTAGTGTACTTTGTGTGCATTGAGCAGGACCAAAACCAGAGATCATCTAACTTGTACTGACTTGATAATTAGATTGGATCTCAGATTTTATTATGGAGTACGATCCCTAAATCCCGATAGAATAACGGGCATATATGATTAATTATTATTTCTTTGATTTACCAATGGGCGAGATCTATTCTGTTAGATCAATAAGCCCGGTAAATTAGAAAATAATATTAATTATATGGTGTGCCATTGATTATTGACGGAATCCGTGTCCTGGTTAGTCGGGATGATAATGCCCCCTTGATGAGCTCAAAAGGTTCATCATGTTAAACCCTGCAGGTGGATTTGATCTAACATGATGATAAGGTTGAGTGGTACTAATCAAGGATCCAGAAGTTAATTAATTTAATTTATCAATAATTTAAATTAATTGACGAGCATTTGATATCTTAAACATGGGGGGATGGATGACTCATAATAGGTGGAGCTCATATCTAAATATGGATTTGGTGAGGTAATTCAATGAGGATCCTTTAGTGGAATGGATCTTCATTAATGAATCGGGTTTGGATCCATTAGCAGGCCAAGATCCAACTCCTCCTCATGGTCCCTATCGTAGCCCTATATATACCCCATCGTGGCATGAAACCCGGTTAATTAATTAATCCAAGAAAACACTAGGAAACCCAAAAAAATCTTTCCTCTCCTCTCCTCTCTTCTCTTCTTCTCCTCTCTCTCTCCCTATCTCTCGGCGCCGACTGCAACCTTTCTCCAAGGGAGAAAACCTTCTCCAAGAATGCAACCTTCGGATTGCCTGACAGCAATTCTCTATTGGCAGAAGTTGAGGTCAGTGGAGAAGGAAGTTTGCTCATGCATCCTTTGGTGTAGCCTTCGGCGAGAGAAGTCCTTCGATTGCTGTGCATGGAGATGGCCACTTGGCGCTGTGCATGGAGGCAGGAGGTGGCACTGTGCATGGAGGCAGGAGGTGGCACACGCTTCACCTTGGCAGCAGGCTCCCTCTCCACGCACGCATGAGAAGATGGAGATGGAAGGTGGTCCACGTAACTTTCACTATGGTAGCAGATTTTTCTCCAAGTGAAGATGGAGATAGGAGGTGGCTCACGGATCTTCTCCAAGGTCAGAAGGTGGGTCACGACTCCTCTCTTCGGTTGAGAAGATGCTCTGCCGCATGGAGATAGGAGGTAGCTCATGAATCTTCTCCAAGGTGAGATGGTGGGTCACGGTTCCACTCCTCGGTGGTGAAGTTGCTCGCAACATTGCTCAGGGAGCAAAGCTCATGTGCCGACAGTGGAGGAGAGGAGTAGTAGGGTTTCGTGTTTGGATTATCTTCTTCCTAGGAGCGGCCGGCGACATCCCTTTGGTAAGGGCTTGGTTGGCGCAAGGAGAAGGGATCGACTTGGTGACCACGGTTCTTGGTGGATCGTCACCCACACGACGTCTAAGAGGGGAGGGTCATACGGTAGAAGATCGCGAGGTAAAAGGAAAGGTGTAATTCTTCCTTAGATCCTATTCTTCTTTTGTGCCTTATTGTTTTGCTTCGTCATTTCATGTGAATTAATTAATTATTTTGATTGCGAATCATGGTGAATAATTAATTAATTGAACCCTGACCATAAACACAAGAACCGGCGATCCACTCGTCGCCTTTTCCGCGGTCATTCGGTAAGGAGAATTACAAGGCTCGATCTTTGTGATTGGCCGAGTTGTAATTCGTACTAAATGATACGACGACAAGATGGCCATTGGGAGATGGGTCTCCATTCGGATTAATTTTTAATCCATAGACATGGAGAGGTCTCTCAAGGACGACCAAGTATTCGCTAAGGAAACCCGCCAAGCCATACCCAACATTCTCTTCCTCAAGTTGTTGAACATGAGTAGAGATTCCTTCCTGAACGATCTCAGTTAGGGAGCTTGAGTTAGCCTCCTCCTTTAGGGATTTACCTCCTTCTATAGTGACTTGACCCGGAAGTTGGGTTTAGCCAACTTGCGAGAATGATAGAAGATCAAGTCATAGGGTTAAAGTTCGGAGCCGCTTACAGTGAATCAACCCTTTTCTTGTGGGATCGGTGAGATCGATAGGGGGTGAATATCAATTCAAGAAATTCTTGGATTTAGGAAAGAGTATACGCAACAGAAAGAATAAACACAAGTCGAAAACCAATGCTAACAGGTTTATTTTTACTTGATTCGGAGTCTATAATAGCTCCTACTCGAAGGCTCACGGTCCTTGACTGTTTACATTGGGCAATTCTATAAGTTTGCAAAAATATTATAGATATGCAATTTGAAGTACAAAATAAATAACAAAATTATACTGACAATTTCTAATTAAACGATGGAAGTAGCGTGTTGTTATTGGAGTAGAGTTTTATAGTTCCTAGATTGCTTCAAAGTAGTACACTTGAGTATAGATGATATGAAAAACTTAATCTGAGAAGTTGTGGTTGAAACCCCTTTTATATAGGCATATGAGCACCTGAGTGCCTATAGGGGCACCCCCAACTCAACGAACCGGCTGCGTCCTAATTCGCTGACCAGCGCTTGAGAGGCTTTGGGGCGCCTGTGTAGCTGACGTGGTGAGTCTAACCAGCTCACACCAACTCAGCCTAGCCCAGGTGGAGTCATCTTCATAAGGGTGCCCGAGACCTCTCGAGCGCCTGCCTTCTTGGGCGCCCAAGTCCTCTCTAGTGCCCTAGATGTGGCCAGCTTCAATTTCTTCAGTCAAAACACAGGGTTAGTCCAAAACAATAATATATATGGAATATTCATATACGATATCCAGAGCTATCTTATCCTGACTTTGGATTTCAAATGAAATCCTAGGTCGGACCGACGCCTACTGTTCCCTCTTCTGGGGAATGCATCCTCACTTACTCCTCCCAAGCGGCACCTCTGGTTGGACTTTTGCTTGGCTCTGAAGCTTTTGGATCTTGAGATGTCTATACCTCAACCCATCCCTACTTCTGTCTATTGTCCTCACTCGGCTAAGACTCCTACCCAATATTCCAGATCAGGTCTTCGATACCCAACCCCCGGTCAGCTCTTCGAGCCCAATCCTCGACTAGGTCTTCGTTGTCTAACCCTCGGCCAGGTCTTCGTGCCTAGTCCTCAACTAGGACTTTGTGATCAACCTTGCAGGTGAAGACTTCATGCCTAAGTAAATAGGACATTCCTGCAAACTTAGTGAAACATATTAGATCCAAGAACATACTTAACGTTGAACCCTTAGCCATTATCAGAACCAGGTTGGATCTAATACTTCCGGCACCAACATTTCAAACAAGATGATCATTCTGGTTTTGTTGCTTTGCTCTAGCTCAGCTTCTGACTCAGACTCGGTGTCAAGTTTGTTTGATGTTGTCTGCGCGAGAAGGTTTGAGTGGGGCAATTCTGTTGGTGCAGGAAGCACCATATCGAACCTTGTTTTGATATTGGCAAAGGATTCAAAGTTAAGTATTGTGTGTGATCAAATGTTATTACTCAAGTGTGCAGAGACAAAGTCCTAGCGAAGGAATGCTAGGCATCTGGCGAAGGACTGCCAGTATCCAAGCCCTTGCGAAGGACTACTAGGCACCTGGCGAAGGACTGCCAGGATACAAAGCCCTAGCGAAGGACTGCTAGGCAACTGGCGAAGGACTCCCAGTATCCAAGACCTAGAGAAGGACTGCTAGGCACCTGGCGAAGGACTGCCAATATCCAAGCCCTAGCGAAGGACTGCTAGGCAACTGGCGAAGGAGTGCCAGTATCCAAGACCTAGCGAAGGACTGCTAGGCGCCAGGCGAAGGATAGCTTGGGACTGAAGCCCTAGCGAAGGAATGCTAGGCACCGGGTGAAGGACAGCTCGACATCCAAGACCTGGCAAAGGACCGTCAGGCAAAAGTCCAACCAGAGGAACGGTTGGCATCAGGTAAACTTTCCCGAGAGGAGTAGGTGAGGACGCGTTCCCCGTAGAGGGAACAGTAGGCGTCAGTTCGACCTAGGGCTCCATTTTGGAGATCCAAAGTCAGAACCAAGACAGCTAAGGCTGTATAAATAAATATTTAATGTTTCATTGTGTTTTGGACTAACCCTGGATGCAGGACCGAAGGAACGTGTGTCTGCAGCTCAGAGAGCCTCAAAGGAATGAGGCAACAGCTGACCAGGGCGCCTGGAGTATCCCGGGCGCCCCCATGGTGAACACAAAACACAAGTTACAAAAACAGGCTTCGACAGTACAACTCCCGGGCGCCCCCGTGCTCCCGGGCACCCCCGCTGCTCCCGGGCGCCCCCTGCGCTGTGGGCGCCCCCAGGGCCAGCTACCGAAGTGCACCCTCGCGAAGCCAAAGGATAGAGTTTGACCCGGTCAACCCGGGCGCCCCCAGCGCTTCGGGCGCCCCGGTCAAACCTGATCCCGATTTTGAAGGGATCAGATGTTGATCGCGCTGAAGATGGATCGTGTGACACGTGGGGGGCGCCCCCGACGTCCCAGGCGCCCCCAGGCCCTATATAAAGGGCCCTCGACCCCAAGCTTCAATATCAACTTCCAATCAACGCTTCTACGCTCTTCTGCTCTCGCGCTTCGCCTCAGAATCCTTCCAACTCGAGCCGACGACGTCCCGCTGCTCCGAAAAAATCGATCTACCCCAAACGTCGGTAAAAGAGCGATTTAAGTTTATTGTACTTAATTTTGTAATGCTTTTCTGTAAACTATTTACGCCTTATATAGAATTGCCCAAAGTAAACGGTCAACGACCGTGTGCCTTGGAGTAGGAGTCGACCTAGGCTCCGAACCAAGTAAAATCATCCGTGTTTGCGTTGTGTGTTTTTATCTTCCGCTGTGCAATTGCTCTTACTCAAATCCGAAAGTTTTTCGATATTCACCCCCCATCTATCGATTTTCTCGATCCAACAAGTGGTATCAGAGCGGGGTAATTCAAACTTGGTGCAACCACCAGTTTGAAAGTTTTTCGGATTTACGAATTTTTTTTATTTTATTTCTTTTCTTTTTCTTTAATCGAGGTGGTGCAACACCACTCGATCGTTATTTCAAATAAATAATATCTGTAGGTGTATTTAAAATTGATAAAACGGACAATTTTTGAAAATTTGTAATAAATTTTTTTTATTATTATTTTAATATTTTTTCTCGAAATTCGTGCTATCTTAATTCGAGCAAATTCTTTTTAACATTAAATTTTTAATTTTTCATCATTAATTTGAATTGACAAAATTAATATTTTCAAAAATTTGTCAAAAATTGTTTTTATTATTTTATTATTATTCTGTCTTGAAATTCGTGCAATATTTATTTTAGAGCTATTTTTTCCCTTCTCTCGCACTACTAATCCAAGACCAAGTCTTGGTATATTTCTGTTATTTATTTTGTGTACAAGGATCATTTTTGATGGCCAATCAAGAATGGAATAGCATTCGTCCCCCGCTCTTCTTTGGCGAAAATTTCAACTCCTGGAGAAGTCAAATGGAATCCACCTGAAGGCTAATCTAGATTTATGGTCGATAATCCAAATGGGGTTCAGATTCCCCACGGAAGATGGAACATTGATCGCTTGGGACAAATTGGACGAACCAACTCTAAGGAAGATCGAGACTGATGTTAAAGCAACAGCAATCCTACAATGTGGCCTAACCAATGAAGAATTGAAGCGGGTCAGATCCTTCAGATGTGCTCGAGAAATCTGGGATAAACTGATTGACCTTCATCAAGAGATCTCAGATGAAGAAGAAGATCAGGTAAGTTATCTTGCCCTTTCGGTCCAAGCACAACAGCCGAGTCAGAGCCTGAACCCGAATCCAAAGTCGAACCAGAATCAGACGACGAATTGACTGAGACGGTAACCAATTTTGAATCCTTTTCAAAATTAGAATTAAATAATCAAACAGATACTGTAATGGTCGAGGAAGGTGTAAATTCTATTACAGGGAAAAATCCTAAAGAACCACCAAAGAAGGAGCTTCAATTAGCACCCGAGTCCGATTCAGACACAGAATCAGAAGATGAGCCTAGATCCGAGGCGGCAAGAATCAAGGGGGAGATTCCCAATAAAGAACCAAAAGCTAAAAGTGTAAATTCAAATTTTAATCATGTAATTTGTTACACATGCAGGGAGAGAGGGCACTACCAAAGTGTGTGTCCTACTCGTAAGATTCGAACGACGCCACCGACGGCGACAAAGGAATCAGTTCCAAAAGCACGAAAGGACAAAAGTCGCATTCAATGCTTCAAGTGCCAGGAGTTCGGGCATTACAAAAGTGAATGCACAGATAAAAGAGCTACCAAGAATGTCGGACAAACAATCAACAAAGGTAAATTTACAGTATTTGAAAATCCGTTATTTACCTTGAATAATGTGATTGATTCATGTAACTTAATTAAATCAAATTTTAGAAAATTGAAACAAGAAAATGAAACCCTAAAACATACGGTCAATAAGTTAGAAAATTTAATTCATAATCTTGTTGATTTCGTAAATCCGGAGTATTACTCCAATTGTGACCTTACTTAGACAATTGTTTGTTTTAGTTATGTGTTTCTTTTTATTTTTGTTTTCTTTGCTTAGAATTAGGATTGATTAGTTTAAGGATAAAACGATTAATTGAAGTTTGAATAACATAGTATTGGGTGGAGGTGAGATGATAGTACGTTAGGGAAGCCATTTTGGCAGAACTAGCCGAAGCTACCGATCCAAGACCCAAACTAGTTAGACCTGAATTTATCAAAAAGTGATTTTAAAGATGAAATTTCACTAAAAGGCTTTGTCTAGGAAAGGGTTGATGATCCAATAAGGCTACGGCCAAAGAAGGCCTAGTGCCTCGCCAAGACCTGAAAGCCAATTTTTGAAATTCAAATTCAAGTTACTTCTTGTCAAATTCAAATCTAACACAAATTTCAATTGATCTTAGACTCAACTACTTTTTCCAAAATAAAGTTAAAATTCATTAAAATGGTTTTCAAAGTTGATTCAATTTTTCAAAATTAATCATTACTCTTCAAAGTAAAATCCTTACTCTAGTTAAATTTGTCTCACAAAACCCATAAGGTTAACATGCTTGATCATGTAGAACTGGGTGAGACATCTAGGACCTAAAAGCATAATTCACTATCCTTTTAAAAAAATAAAAAGGTTTGCAAAAGTTATTCAAAATTTTTCAAATTAATTCAGTTTATTGTACCCTCCTTTTCATCTCTATTTTTTTAAAATATTGAATTTCATGTTAAAATAGACCCATTTTAAATAGAATCTTGTTTGGTTTAGTTATTGATTGGTAAAACATAGTCAACTGAGTCAAGCTTGGGGAACACAGTCAAACCCTAGTCAACATAGTCAAAACCTGGTCAACTCTAAAGTTCCTTAAAGAACTTAGATAAAAGTCAGACTGTGTCAGATACAGGGGGAGTTTCTTTTAATACTTTTCAAAAAAAATTAAATTATTTTTCAAAAACCTTATGCTCTAAATCTTATTATCATCTCGATAAGGTTTTCAAAAATTGATTCAAAAACCTTCGTATACTACTATCTGTTTGAAAATTATCATCATTTCAAAATATTTTTCGAAAACTATTTTCAAAAATGTATCTCCTTGAATGTTATCATACTCAGAAGGTTATTCAAAATTATTCTTTTGATTTTAATAAACCCTAAAGACACACAGGAAGGTCCACTTCATGATCTGCAAGGACTCCTAGGAAGTGTCAAATTTAGGGGGAGTTTGAGTCAAAAGAAGAATTTCTGAAATATTTTTTTTGATAATTATTTGTTTTGAAATTGTTAGATAAATTCATTTGATCTGAACTGAACCCTAAGGAAGAATACTTGTGGTAAACAAGCTTCCGAGGACTATATCAAATTTAAGGGAAGGTTAAATTAAATGAATTATTGAACATTTCAAAATAATATGTTTTAATACATTAAGTTTTCAAAATTCTTTTGAAAATACCGGTTTAGTAAATCATTTTTGAAATACCTTTAGAAGTAATATTTTCCTGAATCTTGAGAATTTCCAGGACACTTAGGAAAATATCCTTGTAGTTAACAAGGGTTCCTAGGATTGTGTCAGACTGGAAAAGAAATCTAGTCAAGTAAAATACTATGTTTTCAAAATGCATAACATTCTTCTCATAACATTTTGTTTCAAAAATACTTATATTTTTCAAAAATGCATATTTTGTTTCAAAAATACTTATATTTTTCAAAAATACATAATATGTTTCAAAAATACTTATATTTTTCAAAAATGCATAATATGTTTCATAAGTACTTATATTCAAAAATGCATAATTTTCAAAATATACATAACATCTTTCAAAAGTACTACTATTTTTCAAAAGTACTAATACTTTCCAAGGCACTAATGGTTACAAAGTACGATTTTTTTAAAAAAGTGCAATTTAAGTTTTTTTCAAGGATTATACTAAGTTTTTTTTTTGTTTTCAAAACCCATAGGCTCTGATACACAAACTTTCTCTTATATATTTCTTTATTGATATATGGCCAAGGGGGAGAGAAAGAAAGAGAAAAAGGATTTTTTTTGTAAAACAAAAATCTCTAAGTATCTAAGTGTTTCAAATTTTTTAAGTGAAATTTTCTTTAGTAAACAATATTTGTCTGAGCAAAACTTTTTGAAAATTTTGGCAAATATATCTAAGTAAAGTCTTCTTTGGGGAAAAACTTGCCTAGAAATTTCTTAAGAATTATGTTTTTCAAGATGCACAAATTGTTTCCAAGTAAATTCGTCTAAATGTGCAAAACTCTAAAAGTTGAATTTTTTTGAAAATTTAGCTTCAAGAATGGAAAATTTGCCTAAGTAAATTTTTTTTGTAAAGTCTTGTAAGTAAAAGTTTTTTTAACAAAATTTAGGTTTGCAAAACCCTTCAAAATTTTACCTTGTCCACCCATGTTTGTTTTTGATATATGTCAAAGGGGGAGGAAAGGTCAAAGTTAAGTTAAGTGGTCAAAGTTAAGTTAAGTGTTTTATAACACAATTATTCAGGGGGACTATGAGAAACTTTTTTTGGTTTTAGACTATTCAGAATTGCTATATTTTTTAGTTTTAGACTGTTCAGAATTGCTATATTTCATTGCTCCTAACTGTCTTTTCTGAACTGCTATAAGTTTTCACTTAACATTGAATTCTGTTGCCATAAATCAAAAAGGGGGAGATTGTTGGTGCAGGAAGCACCATATCGATCCTTGTTTTGATATTGGCAAAGGATTCAAAGTTAAGTATTGTGTGTGATCTAATGTTGTTACTCAAGTGTGCAGAGACAAAGTCCTAGCGAAGGAATGCTAGGCATCTGGCGAAGGACTGCCAGTATCCAAGCCCTAGCGAAGGACTGCTAGGCACCTGGCGAAGGAATGCCAGGATACAAAGCCCTAGCGAAGGACTGCTAGGCAACTGGAGAAGGACTGCCAGTATCCAAGACCTAGCGAAGGACTGCTAGGCACCTGGCGAAGGACTGCCAATATCCAAGCCCTAGTGAAGGACTGCTAGGCAACTGGCGAAGGACTGCCAGTATCCAAGACCTAGCGAAGGACTGCTAGGCGCCAGGCGAAGGACAGCTTGGGACTGAAGCCCTAGCGAAGGAATGCTAGGCACCGGGTGAAGGACAGCACGACATCCAAGACCTGGCAAAGGACCGTCAGGCAAAAGTCCAACCAGAGGAATGGTTGGCATCAAGTAAACTCTCCTGAGAGGAGTAGGTGAGGACGCGTTCCCTGTAGAGGGAACAGTAGGCGTCGGTTCGACCTAGGGCTCCATTTTGGAGATCCAAAGTCAGAACCAAGACAGCTAAGGCTGTATAAATAAATGTTTTATTGTTTCATTGTGTTTTGGACTAACCCTGGATGCAGGACCGAAGGAACATATGTCTGCAGCTCAGAGAGCCTCAAAGGAATGAGGCAACAGCTGACCAGGGCGCCCGGAGTGTCCCGGGCGCCCCCATGGTGAACACAAAACACAAGTTACAAAAACAGGCTTCGACAGTACAACTCCCGGGTGCCCCCGTGCTCCCGGGCGCCCCCGCTGCTCTCGGGCGCCCCATGCGCTGCGGGCACCCCCAGGGCCAGCTACCGAAGCGCACCCTCGCGAAGCCAAAGGATAGAGTTTGACCCGGTCAACCTGGGCGCCCCCAGCGCTTCGGGCGCCCCGGTCAAACCTGATCCCGATTTTGAAGGGATCAGATGTTGACCGCGCTAAAGATGGATCGTGTGACACGTGGGGGGTGCCCCCGACGTCCCGGGCTCCCCCAGGCCCTATATAAAGGGCCCTCGACCCCAAGCTTCGATAACAACTTCCAATCAACGCTTCTACGCTCTTCTGCTCTCGCGCTTCGCCTCGGAATCCTTCCAACTCGAGCCGACGATGTCCCGCTGCTCCGAAAAAGTCGATCTACCCCAGACGTCGGTAAAAGAGTGATTTAAGTTTACTGTACTTAATTCTGTAATACTTTTCTGTAAACTATTTGCGCCTTATATAGAATTGCCCAAAGTAAACGGTCAACGACCGTGGACCTTGGAGTAGGAGTCGACCTAGGCTCCGAAACAAGTAAAATCTCCCGTGTTTGCGTTGTGTGTTTTTATCTTCCGCTGTGCAATTGCTCTTACTCAAATCTGAAAGTTTTCCGATATTCACCCCCCCCCCCCTCTATCGGTTTTCTCGATCCAACAAATTCTTCTTCATCTGACTCCTCTGAGGAAGACTCATCCCATGTAACTTGAAGCGCTTTCTTTCTTCATTTCTCCTTCACTTTTTTTAAGTTGGGGCACTCTGATTTGAAGTGACCCTTCTTATTGCACCCATAATAGGTAATCTCTGTCTTGTTCATCTGGCTCATTCTTGGTTCAGTCGGATCATCCTTTGACTGAACTGATTTCTTCTTTCTCTGAACCTTGCTCTTTTTGTACATCCTTCGAACTAGATTAACTTGTTCTGTGTAATCCATGTCTTCTTCGTCAGACTCTGATTCAGAGTCAGACTCGGGTTCAAGTTGTGGCTTTTTCTTCTTGAGTCTACCTATAAACAAAGCAATACCTCTCTCGGTCAATGTAATATTAGTTTATTCATGCAATTCAAATTCAAAAAATAGTTTATCTAATTTAATTGAAGCAAGGTCCTTAAAATCTTTGTAGGCATCTACCATGGATGCCCATAAGGTATTCCTTGGAAATGAATTTAATGCATACCTTACTAAATCGTGATTCTCTACTTTGCGGTTGATCGCGTGAAGGTCATTCATCAGTTCCTAGATTTGAGCATGTAGTTACACTGCAATCTCCCCTTCTTGCATCTTCATATTGTATAATTTGTTTAGTAGCAAGTCATGCTTGCTTATCATTGTGTCGGAGATACCTTCGTGAAGTTTGATCAGTTTGTTCCATAGTTTTTTTGCGCTGTTGAAGGGGCCAACACGATTGAGTTCTTCTATTGTGAGGCTATACTTGAGAGTTTGGGTCGCCTTGGCGTCAGCTTCTATCTTTTTCTTCAAGGTTGAGTCCCACTCGATAAATCCCATATGTTGGCTTTGTGTATTCCATGGAATGTTGAGGCCAACTTGGATGATGATCCACATGTCCACCTGAGTTTTCAAGTGGACATCCATACAGCTCTTCCAGTAGATGAAGTCCTCTCCAAATAAGAGAAGACGGTGGGTAGTGTTGTAACCTTCTTGTTGGGCCATTGAGGGAGTAAGAATGAGTCCTACAAGTTAAGAAACTCATAGTGTGGGAAGAGGTATAAGTATAAGAAAGTAAAAGAAATCCCGAGTGGTGTTGCATCAACTTCAAGAAACAAAAAACTTGCGAACAAAAAAAAATCAGAAAGAGGCAATAGTACCATTTCTAATTAATTCGAAAAGCATAAATCCGAAAGAAAAATGGCTCAAATAGTGGTTTCACCGAATCTGAGCAACCTCCGCTCTGATACCAATTGTATGATTGTAGAGAGTGATAGAAGGGGGTTAATATCGCGTTCAAAAAATAATTTAATATTTTAATTGAGTTTACGTAGCGAAAATGAGAACCCAAGAAAAACAATCCCTAATACTTTTGTTTTTTACTTAGTTTGGAGTCTGTGACGGCTCTTACTCGAAGGTCCACGGTCCTTGACCATTTACTTTGGACAATTCTATAAGTCACGAATAGTTTCACAAGTATACAATGTTATGTACAAAAAAATAGTAAATATTCCGACAACTTTATGTTAGAAGAAATGGCGTGTCATTGTCGAAGCAAGTTTTCGTTGTCTCTAGATAGCTTCGGAGCAGCACACGCGAGCACAAGATATGTAGAAAGTTAATTTCAGAAGTCTCTAGCCGAATCCCCTTATAAATGGTCATATGTGCATCCGTGTGCCTATAGGGGTGCCCGTGTTACTGCGATCCAGTCGTGCCCTCATTCGCTGCCTGGTCAATTCTTATCTATCTCGGGCACCTAAGAGCTTCTAGGGTGCCTGTGTTGCTAATGTGGTGACTCCAACCAATGTATGCCAACTCAGCCTCGCCTAGGTTGTGTCACGAGTACACGGGCGCCCGAGACCTCTCGGGCGCTTGTGTTCTCGGGCGCCCATGACCTCTCGAGTACCTGAGTTGCTGCCAGTCTTCCAAATGCCTTTGCTGCAACACAGGGTTAATCCAAACAATAATAACATGTAAAGTTAATGCATGCAAGATAGTTAGTGTTCTCCAATCCTGACTTTCAGGTTTCAACTAAAATCCTAGGTCGGACTGACGCCTACTATTCCCTCATCTAGGGAACGCATCATCACTTACTCCACTCTGGAGAAGTTATCTATTGCCAACCGACACCCCCGGTTGGATTTTTCTCGACCTCCAAATATTTCTGATCTCGAGATGTTCGTACCTAACCATCCCTACTTCTATCTATTGTCCTCTCTCGACTAAGACTCCTGCCTGATCTTCCAGATTAGGACTTTGGTATCCATCCCTCGGTCAGGTCTTTGTGCCGAGTCTTCCGAACCAAATCTTCGTGCTCGGCTTCACTCACCAGGTCTTTAGTGTCCAACCCTCGGTCAGGTATTCGTGCACAGCTTCACTCACTAGGTCTTCGATGTCCAGTCCTCGACCAGGACTTTGTGCTCAACACTGTAGATTAGGATTTCGTGCTTAGTTACACTAGGACTTTCCTACACACTCAGTGTAACTGGTTAGAACTAAAATCATACTTAACTTTGAGCCCTTTGCCATTATCAAAATAAGGTTTGATCTGGTGCTTCCGCATCAATATATTCTCTGCATTAAGATTGGGCCCCATAATGTCTACAACACGTTTCAAAGGTTGTCCTTGACCACGACCACAAGTAGGGCTATCTCACTACGTGGAATTTCCTAAAGTTAAAATAAGTCAATACCTAGTGAGACAGCTGGCCTACGGAAAGTCAAAGTGTCTCAACCACTAAACAAAGAAAAATGAGACACCTTAAGATGACATGGGACTGACAACCAAGATCTCCAGCGACATGACTCCTTTTCTATCTGCTAACCTAGAAGTCAAAGGAAACAAAGGGTAGTATAAAATACTCAATGGGTATAAGACAGAGAGTGCATGATTCTAAAGTGGTAAAGGAGTTAAAGGGAGCAGTCTCAAATAACGTCACTTACTAAAACATCAACACAGCCATTTGCAAACCCACTCAACCAGGTATAACCGATAATTGGGAGTACAAATAGTACAACCACAACCTGCATGAACAAATACATAAACATATATAGTAATTCTTGACTGCAAACGAAAATAATGAAACTGCATAGATATTAAATGGACTAAATATAAGGGCAAGCAAAATACGCATCAACCTCAGTAAATCATTCTAGAGTAAAGTCAAGGTAAGTAATAAATATTACTATAGCAGTAAAAGTAAATCATAGACCAAGTACAAAGGTCTAAAACTGAACAACGAGAGCACTACCCACCTCTAGCATCGAATGTTATAGTCATCATCAAATTTGGGGGCTCTCTCAAGCTCAAATCCTAAAGATAAGAAAATATGAAAAGACTATTTAAATATTAAGCTAATACTAATAGCAAACTTCATACAATAATTTAATCCCCATTCTTTAGTATTAGTCGTATAAATTTCTTAACTGATTGCTAGTTCTTTAGTTAATAGATCAATGGCTAAATAAATCTATCTACCCATCCAATATTCTAGAGGTCTAATCATTCTGTAATTGACTTCATCTATCCCAAATCAACAATGGTTGTAAGAAACATAGCCCATCAACCTTACTATTAACAAAAAATAATTCCCCATCAACAACCATACATATTCAAACTCCAGATTCAAATCGGTAGCAGGGTACATTAATAAATTTGAACGAAAAAGAAATCAGGTAGAGCTTTTGTTACCCTACAACTTGTCATTCTCTAGCTTTTGTTATCCTACAACTTGTTGTTCTTCGGTGGTAGTTCACTGTGGTTTAGGTAGCGGCATGCATCCTAGATACGAGGGGAGTGTTGGTGCCGGAAGCACCAAAGTCAAACCTATGTTTTGATAATGGCAAAGGTTCAGAAGTTAAGTTATGTTATGATCTAACAATGCTAATCAAGTGTACAGGTAAAGTCCTAGGTACACTAGGCACTAAGTCCTGGCCGCGGGCTGGGCAACTAAGTCCTGACGTAAGGTTGGGCACTAAAACCTGGTGAGTGAAGCTGGGCACTAAGACCTGGTCGGGGACTGGACACCGAAGATCTGGTGAGTGAAGTTAGGCACAAAGACCTGGTGAGTGAAGCTGGGCAAAAGTCCAAACGGAGGATTCGGTTGGCAAACAGGTAAATTCTCCCGAGAGGAGTAGGTGAGAACACGCTCCCCGTATGAGGGAATATTAGGCGTTGGTTCGACCTAGGATTCCATTTGGGAAGCCCAAAGTCAGAACCAAGACTGCTCAGGCTGTAAAACATGGTTTAATCTTATCATTTCTATGCTTCTTGTGTTTTGGAACTAACCCTGATTGCAGGAACAAAGGAATGAAGGTTTCTGCATTCAGGCGCCTCAATGGAGTGAGGCGCCTCACTGGGCTAGGCGCCTGTGTTGAGACAGGCACCCCAGCCAAAGAGGCAAATGCACATTTTACTGTTATCCTCCTACTGACCTTCCTTTTTCTGACCCCTATTATCATATCACCCTGGACACTCTTTATTCCTACTTTTTCGGAGATGCTCGAAACCCGATGGTACAGCGATTTCAGTCCGTTGACCTCCGCGTCCAGGACTACGCTCTCTATAGAGTTCTGGTCCGATGTATCCTTCCATTGACCACTCGGGATGTCATGACCATGCGACCCTTCCACACTTTCCTTCTCTACACGATGATCCATCATCTAGACATAGACATTGGTCTCCACATGTTCCAGACGATCACGTACGCGTCGAGCATATCCACCCATTCTCGAGTACGCATGCTTTACTGTCACATTGTTAGTTCCCTCCTCCATCACCATGGTCGCGACATCACTGCGGGGGAGGTCATCCAGATGACCGAATTCGACGAGATAGGGTCTAGAACTTTTCCTTAGCGGGCATAGATATCTCGGCTGCGGGGGTGTTATCGTGGAGGCGACAGAGGGTCCGACACCAGGTTGACTCGGATGAGGAGGTTGAGGTCGATGTAGCCGAGCTCGCCACCGAGATCGAGGAGCAGTTATGAGAGCCTCCACCACCGACTACCGACGAGCGCTTGGCACGACTACAGATGGAGGTCCATAATCTCTGAGAGGAGATAGAGGCCCATCATGTCATGTTCATGGATGCCCTTCATGCCGAGCACGAAGTGAACCAAGGCTATCACATCGAGTACATGGACGCCCTTCGAGCCGAATGCGAAGCAAACCAGGCTCGACACAACGAGATGATGTCCATGTTCGATCGTGGCAGCCCGGTCCATTCTTTCCCCTGGGCCCTTCCTCCTAGGCTTGAGTGGTCTCCAAGCTATCCGATTGTACTTCTGACCAGTTGACTTGTTATTGACTCTTTTTGGTCATTGTGTTGACCAGTTGACTTGTACTTATTTATTTTATCTACTGGATATTTATTTACCTGCTGAGTTATTTACTTCATGCTATGGTGATTTATTTACCTGCCAATTCATTCACTTCATATTTGAATCATCAGTTAAGGTTGTACTTAGTAGAATAGGACTATTCTATAATGTTTTTCAAAAACTTTTTGATTTTCAAAATTGTTTTGTTTATTTTAAAATTGTTATTAAATCATTTCTTTTATCAAGTTATTCAGGCGCCGCAATGGAGTGAGGCGCCTCACTGGGCTAGGTGTCTGTGTTGAGACAGGCGCCCCAGCCAAAGAGGGATTCCAGCCATTTGAAGTAAACTGCCACGCAAGCCTCAGGACCAAGTCATTGAGGCGCCTGTGTTAACACAGGGTGTAACAACCCGGAAAATTTTCTTAATATTTTCTTTAAAATATTGATCATGTCTAGATAATTTTCCGTGGGACCTAGAGATATTAGTACGAACCTTAGCCTAGAAATCCATGGTTTTTCTCATTTAAATTGAGAAACTAAGTACTAATGGGCCTTATATGGGCTTTTTAGTACCATGGTTATTGGTAGATTTTAGGTAAAATTTAATATAAATATAAATGGGTTTTAATGAGGAATATTGGCATGATTATGGGGGAGTTTTAAGGGAATTTTTGAAATAATAAAAAAATAAAAAAAAATAAAGTGCATGCACCAAAGATTGAACCTTAGACCTCTTGTACCACCATGCATGCACTAACCAATTCACCTAGCAAGGGAGTGCTATTAGAAGAGGATGGGAAATTCTAGATAAGTGGGAAAGAAGATGAAGAGACACAAGAAAATTGAAGAGACACCATTAAAGAGGTGCTTGCCTCTTTACTCACCATAAAAGGTCATTAAGAGGAGGAAATGCCTAGGCATTTTCGACCAAGAAACTTTTCCCCTTTCTCTCCACCAAACTCTTCTCCTTTCTCCTCATCTTCACCGAAATTCTAGAGCCCCTTGCAGCCCAAAACCGAGCCCCACAAACCGGAAGAAGAAAAGGAGAAGAACAAGAGGAAACACCAAGTTTAAGAGGTCTTTTCTTCTCCAAAATTTGGAGATCTTTTGGGAACATAAGCACAAGTGGTAAGACTTCCTCACCTACAACATAATGGCTTTTTATGTGTTTTTATGATTTTTATGTTTGCTTGTGATGTTGGGTGAAAGAGAATGGAAGAAAACCTTGAGGGAAGTTTCGGCCATAGAGGGTTACCCCCTTTTCTATGTCCAAAACTTAAAGGAAGAGTCATGAAATTGTTAATACCTTTTTGTAACGAATATATGATGGATACATGGTGTTTGAATTCCCTCCATGATGTAAAGGACTTGGAAGAATTCGGCCAAGTCATGAAATGGAGAAATGTTGATGCATGAAGTAGGCTATTGTTCTAATGATTGTTTCCTTGCTATATAAATATTTTAGGCCAAGAAATTTTGTGGAATCTAGGCTAAGGGACCCTTGTAACATTCGGCCAAGGGACCTTAAATTATACCTTAAAACAGATGTTTATAGACCTTCATGAAGTTATGGTTAAATCAAGTGATATGCATGTGATTGGGTGTTCTATTTCATGATGGAAATAATTTATACATTAGGGTCAGTACCTTATCCAAGTTGTTTGAGCCTAAACTCATGCTTCATTCTATGTATTGATGTTTAGAAAAATGTTACATGTACCCATATGCATGATAATCCAAGTAGAATTCTAGATCATACACCTAGACTAGTGTTTGGTAAAGTACAAACTACTTTTGCACTTGTGAATGAATTCTTATGAAAAATATGCTTTTATTCCCATGTTATGTGAATGATTATGCTATGAAATCTCTACTGTGAGTTTTGACAAATTACAAGAATAAGGGCTAAGAATAGGCTCGAGTACAAAGCATGCCCCTAAACTAGTGTTTAATGAAGCTTAGACTACCTTTATGCTTGTATATGACCTTAATGGTAAGATATGTTTTTGTTTACATGTTATATGAACTTTCATGCCATGTTATCTAGCTGTGAATTTCGGACAAATACCGGGATAAGGGTTAAAAATAAGCTCAAGCACAAAACATGCACCTAAACTAGTGTTCAATGAAGTCTAGACTACCCTTGTGCTTGTATATGATTCCATGTGTAACGTATGTTTTTATTTCCATGATTATATGACTTTTATACTATGTTATCCATGCTGTGAATTTTAGCCAATTACTAGAATAAAGGCTAAGAATAAGTTCAAGTACAATTCATGCACCTAAACTTGTAACGCCCCAAAATTTCCATTTTTAGTTCTTAAAGCCCTTAGAATTATTTAGAAATGGTTTAGAAATGTTCTAGATATTTTTAGGAATTTTTAGAGTATTTTTATGGAATTTTCCGAGTCCGTTTGGTATTTTTGGAAAAAGAAAAAAAAAGGGGGAAAAATGGGAAAAACCAATTAAGTGAAGCGGGTGGATCGAACCCGCGACCACCACGAGACGGGCGCGAGCGCAAACCAGCTAGGCTAGGATATCAAGCACAGAAAAGGAAGGAGAGATATGTATTTAAGTTGTAGTTAGGTCAATCCGCCCCATAAGTATAAATAGATAATTAAAGAGAGAAGTTTTATTTTCTCTCAAACCCTCTTCCTCTCCCAAGGTTGCGCCGACCCCTCTCCCTCTCCTCTCTTGTGCGCACGCCACACCAAGGCCTAGAGGGCCGGCCAAGGCTTTTCTCCAAGAGATCTTCCAATATTTGGAATCCCCGCGACGAGAGGAATGCGTAGGCGCGAAGAATTCTCTGAGATCTCAAGTTTCTTCCGAGCTCTAGACGTTAATCTTGGTTGTAAGTCCAAGATATCAAGTAAGTACTGCTCACCTGCAGTAAGAGGCGGTTTTTCCGCGAGAATTTCCTTTAAAAGTTTTTAAAAGAGATATTTCCTTTTTGTTTGAGTTTTTGCATGTGATCTTAGTTCATTATATGCTTATATATGTTGATTAATACCCTATGTGAGTTTAGGGTCCAAGAAAAGCTATGAGAAAAAGAAAAGAAAAGATAAAGATAAGAAAAGAAAAGGCCAAGGCCTTAAGAAATCCCCAAAAGTCAAGACTTAGGGATTTTAGCACGCAAGGTGCTCCAGAAAATGCCAAGGCATTTACAGATAAGAAAGAAAAGAAAGAAAAGCTATTTTATTTTATAAGGCCAGTACCCGACGTCCAAGGGCGTCGTTAAAGAAATCCAGGTGTCCAATTCCAAGGTCTTGGCCCTGGTAGACCAAGGTCTGCTCTATTAGGATTGGTGGCTCGCTACCCCAACCTTTTAGAGAACGCGCATATGAGATGGTACTTACGTCTTCAGTGGATCCAAGTGATTATTATTTTCAAGTATATGCTTTAGCAAAGTTTCGAAAATTTAAAGAGTTTTCAAAAAGTTAAAGAATAGCTAAAGTTTCCAAGTTGAGCCAAGAAAAGTAAAATGAGATTTATTATTGCTTGAGTATGCATGTCTTGAGCTATACATGTCCTTAATTTTTCTTTCAAGCATATTAGTATCTCATATGATGTTCAGTTTGATCTAGAAGCATGTTTGCATATTACGAGTTTTTGTGAGCTAGATAGTACTTACTAAGCTTTTTGCTTACTAGTTGCATTTCCTCTTATTGCAGATTTAGGTAAAGGCAAGCAATTCTAAAGGAAGACGACGAGGCGGTGCTGAGTAGAGTGTGTGTGGTGGCTGATTATGGAGAGATCTTTGGCGCAAGACAATTTAGTTATTTAATTCACAATGTTATAGTTCATTTGAATTTCAAGTTCTTGTTTTATGGA